>OY986041.1:49715400-50006121 GCA_963920215.1 Nineta flava
GAAGTTGAGAAGGGTGAATTTACCAAAATATCCTGGTAAATTCATTCTCAAGCCTATTGTCTATTTAAAAGTTTATTCAAAAGAAAATTTATTGGAATTTAAACTACTCTTAATTTTTGACTAATGAATACAAAGTTTGTTGAGGGTTACAACGTGTAACCTGGTGACATTTGTATTGTACTGAATAGACTCGATAAAGAAGACTCCAATCCAGGACCAAGTACAAGAACGCTACACATAAACTACCCACAACAGTTAAAGAATGTTTAAATTCTAGTCGGCTCTTATTCATATGAAAGTAATCATCAAAAGTTGTTTCACATTTCACAAAATGATCAAACATTAAAATAATTTGTACTAATTTGAATATTATATATTACTTGAAATATTGTTCCTTATTTTTCATAAAATACACACATATTGTTTTGAAAACTTTTATCATTAATTTAAAAAATTTATACGATTAAAACGTATAAAGGAAGGATAACATTTCCTACTCTCAGCTTAAATCAATTAAATAAACCATTAGAACTAATGCACCTAGTTCTGTTGTATTAAGAAAAAAAACCATTAACCAATTTTTAAATTATTTATTTGCAAACAAACATACTAAAGAATAAATTCATATTAAAGAATAAAGTCTGGTGTAAAATACTCACACGACCTATATATATATATATATATATATATATATATATATATCTATATCTATATATATATATATATATTTATATATATATATATATATATATATATATATATATATATATTTATATATATATATATATATATTTATATATATATATATATATATATATATATATATATATATATATATATATATATAAATGATATTAAGCCATTTGTCAACGTATTATATCAAGTTTAGGTAATACGTTTAGGTAATCAAGTAAGTTTAAGTATGTAAATCATATACAATTTTTTTTCTACCATCAATAATTTCAACCGGTACAGAACTTAATTTTGTTACAGAATTAAAGTCGGGACTAAATTTAATATAGCCTGGTATATATCAAATGTATTTATATCGCGTATAAAAGCCGTCGGAATAGTTTTCGAGAGATTCTAAAAAAACTCAAAAATATTAAAAATCAAGGATCATTTCTGGTTAAGCTATTTCGGCCAAAACATTGATGTCATTGCTGTCTGACAGTATTAAACTTTCATTGTAAGTTTTATGGCTTTTGCTACGACCGTTCTACATACCTCAGATGGACCCACTAATGGCGTAGAATGGGTTTTTTGTTTTCTTGGGGGCCCTGAATGCGTAAAGTTTTGGTAAAATCTCAATATCGATTTTCAGCATTGCAACAATGCCTGCTTCTACGTATATAGAGTTAGTAAATAAATTACCTACGAAGTAAACAAACCTTTTGCACAATCTGTTCTGACATACTTCACTAAATAGTTACCATGTGTATTCGTTATTAGTTAAAATTGTAAAATCCTCTGTGGCATATTATAATGTTTATGGTGTTTCACATTCCATTTACATACAAAAATTATATTTTTCGAAGTCATAAATTATAAAACCAGATGGATGATAAATTTTATAATTCTTGTATGTTCGTTCATCATTATCATTATCAAAAATAGAGCGTATTTTTGACAGTTGAATGTATATATGATGTTACAAGAATACTCGAGCATAGCAGTAAACATAACAACCTACCCATAAATGTAGACATATACTACACATTTTAAAATTATTATAATATGTTCTAAACCTGATGGAAAATGAAGGGCGTTATATGAAGGCAGATTGATGTGTGTGGAATATGAATAAAAAAAACATTATTTTCATGTGTACAGTTCCCTACTTATATTTTCATTATTTCAAGAGAAAAGCAAGAAAGATCCGAAATTTTTTTTTTAAAGTAAACTTGGCTTTAATGAAAATATTTCCTTACTCTTACTATGCTTCTTTGGTAAATTATTATTGTTTCTACGAAAAATTTCGAGCAACTATCAGACTTTAGATTCAACATAGTGTGTAACAACGGTTCAATTCATTCAAAGCAACTACATGACGCAGCCACCTTAAACAAACTGTTCATAGCGTCGTCATATGTTTTTTAACGAATGCATGAAGCATAATAAGAAGTACCTGCTGCCTCCACCAAATTTATATACAGACCGTTTTCAAAAGCATTTCTAATAGAGAATCAATGTTAAATAAATAAATAAAATATTTACTTTAAAACCATACATACACAAACTTACTGAAACTGAATGTCTGGACTGGAATATTGGATGATCATATTATAGGACCATTCTTCATTGACGAATCTTTAGATTCTCAAAAATATTTGAGTTTTTTACGAAATAATATTTTGCCAACTGTTAGAGCTCTTCCTAATTTAGACCTGGAATCTGTATGATTCCAACAAGATGGTTGCCCTGCACACAATGCCATGATAGTAAGGCTGTTCCTGAAACAAACTTTCCAGGAACGTTTTATGGGTGGTTTTGGAACCTTAAAGTGGCCAGCCAGATCGCCAGATCTATCTCCCCTAACGACTTCTTTGTGGGGTTTTCTCAAAACACTGATCTTTTCACGGAATAGGCCTGAAAATTTGCAACAACTAAAGCAAAGAATTGTTGACAATTGTGCGAATATTTCTCCTCAAGTGCTAGAAAATACCCGGGTAGATTTCTACAATTGTCTCAGATCAGTACAAAACAGTCCAGCAAGCATACACAATAGACACATTAAAAAGAGTACCCCCACTATTTTTATTTTTTTATTAAGCATATTGTATATAGTTATTAAAGTAAATTACATTTAACATTGATTCTCTTTTAGCAATGCTTTCCAACACATACGGTATGCAAAAATAAAAATAATGTTAATAATTGCCTATATATCATCTTGGAAAAGATATTATAATCTTCAAACGACTGAATGTATTTTTATCTATTAACATACCTTAAAACTACCGCAAGTAACAAAGCTATCTAATAAAAAACCGTATTTAAATCAGTCCACGCGTTTGACACACATAGGTTTCAAACTTATAACACCCCATATTTTGCACCGTGATTAAAAACTGGTTCCTAGACTTCACCCTCAGGAAAATGTTCAACAAAATGATTAACTTAGAAATAATTACCTTTACAAAGCCTCTACTAGTTCAAGCACACGCAATAGTGTGTTGAGAAGAACTTTGAATTAAATTTTCCTATCAACAAGAAAATCATCAAAAACAATTTCTACAACTTTACAAAATGCCGTTACATTATATTCAGGATTCCCCCATTTTCATTAATACAAATGACATATGAAAGGGGTTAACCAATCACTACTTAAATGACTATCAATATGATAAATATAATAATATTTATACGTTAGACAAAGACCGCAATAGTTTCCAGTTGATGAATGTACTAAGAACTCATTAAATGTAGCCTTCATTCATATCACACAGATAACAACCGTCATTAGATACACTAGAAATGTGTGATTGCTTGCTTTCTTACTCTAACATGTACCACAAGAACAACAAGAATATAATTTCTCTATACATCTTATCCAGTAAACGAACGTAAAATCAACGAACCAACCAATATATATAGGATGTAACACAAATGTTTCATGCAGTAAATTCTTTATTACAAATATTCGATGGCAAAAATCGGAATTACTTTCAATAATCGTTCCGCGTTCATTTTTCAGGAATACGGTTCGTTTAACACAAAGCAAAGCATGGAGTGTCCATATCCAGTCTTTTAAAAGAGTTGTATAATGTATGATAGTCTTATTAAATCTGTGAATTAATTGTAGTACCCTTAATTTATTGTATGTAGTGGTTATTTTCAAAAAGTCGAGCTAACAGATTTGCGGTGAATAGTAAATTACCACTCTCTTTATAAAAATTTGACACTTAAAATTTAAAGGATGTGCCACAATTTGGAAGTAACACAAAAAATTGCGTTTGACATCGATTTAAAAATATCTTATTCTCGTAATAAAACTCTGGAACCAATGTGAAATAAGGCATTAACTAGAATATGAAAAATCCACAAACGCGATCAGTACTTTGTAAATCCACTGCACACAGGCTATTAAAAGATATTTCTATCGAAGAAATTTGTACGAATGCTATCTATCGAATATGTGTAAATGTCAGGCTGCAAAATAGCCCAACAAGTACAATGGTACACTACAAGTACAACTAGGTACAATGTCACGAAGTTAATCTGGCTTATTGGCTAAGTACAATGTCACGAAGTCAATCTGGCTTATTGACAACAACCGAAAAATGATAAACCTTCTGGTTGGGGGTGCTTACCGGTTGCTGCAGGCTCACGAGCCATGTGTATCTCATGAGGTTAGAAGACAGTGCGATCTGTCCGGACTGTAATGAGGTGGATTATAAGCCCTTCTGCACCTTCTAGCAGAATGTCTTTACAGAGCCAGAATGACGCATCTAACCTTCGCCTCAACCGAAATGAGATATTTGAGATAAAACAACATAAGTGGAACTTTGCCTAGGCATCCGCAAAGAAGGCGGGTACGTTGTACAACGATCACAAGCCTAAAGATAACGGACATAGCGTAGTCGAGAATAGAGGTAGGGTTAGGGATCGGTAAGACAGGCCTAGAAACACCACCCTCTCCTCTACTTCTAATTCTACTTCCACTACTACATCGAATAAGTGTTATTATTCAACAAAATTTTTTCCATGCAATTCCTTTATCGAGCCGTTTATCAGAATATTCGATTCGTATTCTCGGAATGGAATATTTTCAATTTCATGTTCAATTTAATCCGAATTTTTTTCATATGATGCATGGTTTTCGTATCTATGAAGTATAATAAAATTGTTCACACATTCTGTACCTATTGTAAGACAGACGATTACATTTGCCGTTTGCCGTAAAATATTCTGTCTTAGTTTTACATCAATAAATATCATGCCAGTGTTTTATTATTGCAACCGATAATTGCATACATAATTTTCATACCATTTACTTTTTACATAATAAGTTATTCTTATTTCGTTTACACAAAAATCGATTAATTCTTGTAGAATTCTTTTAATTTCACGGTTCATTAAAATAGGTGGGTTTATGTGTTGAGTGTACAATGAGTGCTTTTAGTTAATCCTATAAGGTTTATATATTTTCTAATTCGAGATTCCACTCAACGGATAAAGTTTTTATACAGTTTTTGAATTACTATTTTTCCCTTGGCTTTCAAAGTATTTCGAATATTTGAACGAATTACTAAATACAAGTGGCAAACAGGATAAAATAAACTGTAGTATTTTATACAGATATTGTATTGGGTAATTTATCGTTAGGTATAAAAAGAGAAAAATATTCATTAGTTTTAAAGAAATAAATATGACACTTAAAAAGTCTGTTTGATTGCACAACTTTTCTGTTACACTTACCAGTTGTTTATTACATTTGAAGTGGCCAAAGTTCAAACATTCAAAGCATATTATGCCATGGCCGAAACTTAAAAAAGCAGCATGCTTATGATCCTAAGTTGTATATGTATATTAACGTGACCATGATTCTTACTGTTATATGTATATTATAACAGGAAGAATTAGAAAGCATTTGTAGCCCCGTTTTTCAGTAATGAAAAGAGGTACTGAGTTCAAATTTAAAATATACATGTAGAAGGACGGTCTGACAAAATGTTTCAATTTTTATGGTTACCGCTTTAATAATAATCTGAGACTCCACGGTCTGCAACAGAAGCCACCCAAATCCTTATTATTTTTAACCTTTCTTAATTCATAATAACATTCATGGTGAAGGGGGAGGATAAGCAATTTGTGTGCCGACTTTGATAGGAACTAAGCTGATATTCATGAAGAGAATACTCCAGAATGCCACAAGTATAGCCATTTAGTTTGGGCTTGTGCATACACCGAAAGTTAATCATGCGCCCGTTTAATTATAATTGACAAACTACCAGCGGCGGGATTCGAACTCGCAACCTCCCAGTTCCAAGCAGAGCGCCTTTGACAACACATCCACCTGACGAATTTATTAGTTTTAAAGATGTACCAATCTCTAAATAGACCTAAAAGAGAGTATTTTTTAGTAGATACTAAATTGTTTATGCCCAAATTTTAATGTCCAAAGATCTGTGAGATTTTTTTATTAAATAATTGATATTTTGAACGGTTTTAACTTTGAAATTATGAAAATATATACAAATTTTATTTATGATAACAAAAATATATTATAAAGAATGTACTAAACACAAAAATGTAAGAAATACGAAATATTCTAATAAAACTTGAAAAATTCGAAATATTTATTTGGAAATATAGAAGAAACATTATTACTTGTATGCTTTGTTGTTTTCCGAATTAGAACTTAAGTGAAAACGATTGGTTCACGACTGTATACAATCAATACCCGATATATAATATTAATCGTTACATTCGAAATGTAACCAGTACAAAATAGTATTTTAAAACTATATTATATAAGTCCTAAATAATATATAAATATAAGAAGGTAAGTTTTACGTTGATATAGCACCATTTGGCAACTTATCAAATCAACCACAATTGAAAACTTTTATCTTCAATATATATATATATATATACCAGACCAGAAGAAGTCCAAGTCCATTTCATTCATATCACAGTTTAGAAGAATATAACAACTATTTTATTCGTCTAATCAAAATGTTTGTGATAGAAAAAAAACTTTTGTGTTAAGATTGATTTTTAAAAAATGTTATGTTTCATTTTCTCTCGAAAGATAATAGAAAATGTTTCGTTATATCATTTATATATTTTATTTTATTTTATGTATTATTAGACAAAAAGTATTTTCAGAGTTTATTTATTATGATAATAAACTGACAGTAAAATAGTTCTAATGTATTTTCTAATAAATTTATAACAATTTACGGTAATCCAAAATCTCTATATATAATAGCTCAATGTTTCGTGGAGAATTGAGATAATCGATTCAAAACTTTCCAACTTCAATTTGACAGTTTGTATCGTTTTGAAAAATCTTGATCATTTCACCCTTTAAAATGTTATTGAACTAGGTATTTCATTATTCGTAATAAAGAATGGTGTTTACTAGAATGTTTTATTATCAAAAAATATAAACCGAGTCTAATGGAAATTATTGGAGGTGGAGGTGCTAATAGACACCATTTTTACCGAAGAGTATTTTTACCGAAGTGAACTTGTAAAATAATGGCAGAAAATGTAAAATAAAGGTTTATATCTTCTCCTGTACACAATTTTGTTTTCTCATTCTATATGGTAGTTTTCTCTTTTTATATGGTATTGACATGAGAGCCGCAGTAAGACATTAAAATGGCAAGGAGTGGTTGAAGGTTTTTAGAAACAATTGCTATTTAAAAGTTAAAGAAAATTGAGTCTTTCGGTAGTTATATAATATGCTATACCTTTTGCAATCGGTGACCATAATTACCGATTGCAAAAGGTATAGCATATTTTATAACTAAAAATCGTGTAAAGTTTTTTACACGATTTGTGAGAACACTCTATTCTATTTAAGTTAAATATTTCGAACGAAAATATTTCCTTATAAAAATTTAAAAAAATGTATGGTTTGTACGCATATAATCGCCCAAAAACATTTGCTATAGTGAATATTACTAATAGTAAAAACACAGTCACAGAAACGTTTCGTATTCAAAATTAACATTTTTTCGAAAACCTAAAGAATTTTCCACAGTTTTCTGAACAAAAGTAGAGACTGAAAAGTCTTGATGAGACGATAGCGAAACGATACTTGTGTATTGATCATAATAAGAAAATAAAAATATGAATAATTTTCAACAAATAAAATAATAAAATCGAAGAATTAACAGTTTTGCAAAGTGAATGGTAAAACTAAAAAAGTACTAAATTTATCAAGAAAAAATAGAATGTAAAATAGTAAAGACAAAGAAAGTAAGATATTAAAAGATGAAACAGAAATTCTCTAGGAACGAAATGAATGTATTTATTATCTATCTAAAACAAAAGGCTGAATTACAAACAATAACTTATTGGAAGAAGAAAATTTTGTTGTACGAATAAGTTATATTAGAATGACAAAACTATAACCAAAAAAAAAAGACAACAAAAAACAAAAAACAAAAATGAAAACTCCTCAATACCCAATGATGATGCAATGAAGCGATTGTAAAAGAAAAGCTATTGGAAAAGTTTTATCATAACATACAAAATGATATAACATCATAATAGGCAAAATAAACATTGGGTTTTAAATGTAGTAGTAAAAGACCATATAGATGTTGAATATCTTTCTGTGTTTGAGTCTCAGCCAGTAGGTACGGTACGGTATCTTGTGTTATTTGCTATAGGGGAAAACTCTGATGGTATGTGTTTATAATAAAACTAAAACTGTTCCATGGTTTATACAGAATGTACCAGTATACTATAGCATTATTTAAACGGGTGAAGAGTATGGGCATTTTATATTCAAAGCATTATTATATCAAACTATACATATACTTTTCAGGTATTGAAGAACATGGGTACTGAACTAAATTTAATAAACGGTAGCGCAAGAAAATAGTGTATAAATGAATAACAGACTGATAAAGGGGTGATTACATACTGTGGCCTAATAGATGTATTATGCTTTCACTATTTCGGCTAGACCTCTGTCCTTTGGAAAGTGTTGGAGTGGGATTGTATGCTATAACTCTGATTCTCTTGAGTATCAGAGCTCTATGTTAAATAATAAGTGTGTCGTTCCTATCGGCTCAACACAGAAACTACAGATGCAGTCCCAATTTCTTCTTGCCAGCTTCCGGAAAAATTCCGTTAGAAACAATGGCGCAGGTTTTTATTTTCTTTGCATGACAATCTCGTGAAGATTTTTGACTTGATTTATCCACCCCGAGAGGCACAGATGGAGTTGAACTGTTCCAATATGATGTTTGATGTTTCTTTCCTTATCAGGTCTCCGCTGCCGCATTGAGCACTAAACCAGAGCAGAAATTTTGACTCCATAAAGGTTGTTTAGGAGTATCTTTATGTTTGTAAAGTATATCGTGTTATTGAACATGAAATACATATGTCTCATACATACGTATTCGCCTCTATCTACAGTTTCAACTTATCTATTTATGCCCTGACTCACTCTGTGAATTATATATATATATATATATATATATATATATATATATATATATATATATATATATATTTATATGAATATAGCCAAACATTGTCGTATTATATATTTGGTATATGAATATAGTAACAAAACATAATAGAATTATTATTTTGTTTATGTTTTTTCTTACTAACTTTTGACATTTCAAATAAAATAGTACTGATTTTAAATTGTTATTATCTTATTCATCAATTTATTAATAACAGAAAAACTTATTTTATGGCATTAATCAAATCAACTGTGGTAGAGCTGTTTTAATAGATTTTCTTTAAAAGCTCGTAAAAAAACTTTTTTTATAGTTAATTGAAAAATCTACGGGGTTTGTCTACTTTTAATAAATCAACTATACAAACACAACGTTATATATTTAACGTTGATTCCACACACGTTGATTTCCAAAATAATTCTTAATGCCTTGAAAGTAATGTTGTATTTGTACACAAGGCCGCAATATTAGCGTTTTTTATACCCAGTATATTTGTAAATATACAAGGTATATTAAGTTTAGTCCCGACTTTGTAACGCTTGAAAATATTAATCCTTGACAAAAATGCTTCACATAGGTATTCATAAAATGGCCTAATTTGGCCTTTTTCACATGTCCGTCCGTCCGTCTGTCCGTCTGTGAAGCCGATTACTCAAAAACGAAAAGAGATATCGAGCTGAAAATTTTTTTGTGTATTCTTGACCAAAAAAGTAAGGTCAAGTTCGTTATTGGGCAAAATCGGAACGTGTTTCCCCCCGCTAGGGGGGAAAAATTATATCTTTGAAACCGTAGGAGATAGAAAAAAAATTTGTTAACAAAAAATCTTCTTCTCTTTGAAACAAACAACTTTTGTTTGAAAACTTTTTTCATAAACTCAATAGTTTTATCAAAATTAGTCCTCAAAGTTGAAAAAAATGAGAAATACAAATGACAGGCGAATGAAGGCATGGTCTCCATGGACCCGTAGGTATACATAACAACTACACATACTATTTTTATATCCTGTATATGTAAATATACAAGGTATATTATATTAAGTCCCGTCTTTGTAACGCTTGAAAATATTAATCCTTGATAAAAATGCTTCACAAAGGTATTCATAAAATGGCCTAATTCGGCCTTATTCGTCTGTCCGTCCGTCTGTGAACACGATAACTGAAGAACGAAAAGAGATAACGAGCTGAAAATTTTTGTGTGTGTTCTAGACCAAAAAAGTAAGGTCAAGTTCGTTAATGGGCAAAATCGGAACGTGTTTCCCCTGGCCAGGGGGGAAAAATTATGTGTTCGAAACTGTAGGAGATCGAAAAAAAATTTGTTAACAAAAAATCTTCTTCTCTTTAAAATAAACAACTTTTGTTTGAAAACTTTTTTCATAAAGTCAACCGTTTTCTCAAAATTTGTGCTTAAAGTTGAAAATGAGTCGATCGATGACGGGCACATGTGCAATCATAATATACATCAAATAGTATTGTTTTCATGTTTATTTTAGTTTTGTTAACCAGGTATATGTATAAGGTCAAGGTTTAAGTGATTTTCTTTTTCAAAAAAATAGTTGGTCTCAGGTAGTAGGTCAAAATAGTAGGTACAAATGTCAAAATTTTGCAAAAAGTTTATTCAAAGGTCCATCTGTCCTATCAAAAATCATCTATACAATTTTTATACATGTATATATATATACATATATATATATATATATATATATATATATATATATATATATATATATACTAATGTATATATATATATAAATATATATATATATATATATACATGTATATATACATATATATATATATATATATATATATATATATATATATATATATATATATATATATATATACATATATACATTAGTCAGGCACTGTGAAGGGTCCCTCAGAAGTAATGTTAACTCGGTTTCTGAGGGCCCTATTACCACACGAAGATGGAGAAAGGGGGGGGGGGGTTTAGTCGGTATGAATCCGACACTCCCCGTGTCAACAGCTATTGGCCGGAAGTCTTTCAAAGATTTTCCCCTCCTCTAAAAAAAAAATATATATATACACATATATATATATATATATATATATATATATATATATATATATATATATATATATATATATATTTATATATATATATATACATATATATATATATATATATATATATATATATATATATATATATATATATATATCTATATATATATATATATATATATATACATATCGATGTATATCGCTACTTACGCGACTTTCTAACGCAGCATCGGCTATTGATTCGCGTTGATGGCTTTACGCTTCACGTCGCCTTATTTTAACGCTTAGCGTTTAAAAACGATCGCGTTGAATAACTAACGCAGCCAAACCATCGCTTCAAGTTGAGTAATCACCACTTCGCGTGACTAACATCGCCTAACGCTTCCCATGCACTAACGTTTCACAATGACTAACGTTTCGCGTTTACTGACTTACGGTTCGCTTAAGCTTACGCTACGCTTTAAGTTTAACAACGCTAAGCATTGAGATGCTTACGTTCCGCGTTAACTTTCTCTTCGCGTTAACTAGTGCTTCGTGTTGATTGACGCTTCGAGTTGACCTAACGCTTCCTATTGACCAACGGTTCTCATTGACCTACGCTTCGCGGGAGACTTACGGTTTGGGACTAGGACTTACGCTTTGGGAGACTTACGGTTCGCTTTAGCTTGCGTGTCGCGTTGGTTAACGCCTTGCGTTTACCAACGCTATGCGTTGATTTACTAAAACTTTGCGTTGGCTGATACACGGTTCGCGTTAACTTACGTTTCGAGTTGATTCATGCTTTTCGTTGGGTAACGAATCACTTTGCTTTGGATAGCTAACGCTTATCATTGGCCAACGCTTCGCGTTGGCTAACTAACGGTTCACTTTAGCGTACGTTTCGCGTTGGTAAACGCTTTGCGTTTACCTACCACTTCCTATTAACTAACGCTTCGCGTTGGCTAACTTACTTTGGCTTACTTTTCGCAATGGTTAACGCATTGCGTTGTTTAACGATTCTCGTGAAATTACGCTTCGCAAATTACCCACGCTTCGTTTTGAATAACTAACGCTTCTCACTAACCAACGTTTCGCGTTGGCTATCTTACGGTTCGCTTTGACTTTCGTTTCGCTTTGCGTTTACCAACGCTTCGCGTTGACCTAACACTTCCTATTGACTAACGCTTCACATTGACTAACGCTTCGCGTTGGCTGACTTACGGCTCGCTTAAGCTTACGATTCGCGTTGGATAGCGCTTTGCGATGATTAACGATTCGTGTGAAATCACGCTTCGCGAATGATCGACGCTTCGCTTTGAATAACTAACGATTCTCATTAACCAACGCTTCGCGTTGGCTGACTTACGGTTCGCTTTAGCTTACGTTTCGCGTCGATTTACTAACGCTTCGCGTTGACCTGACACTTCCTATTGACTAACGCTTCTGATCGACCAACGCTTCGCGTTGGTTAACGCTTTGCGTTAATTAACCAACGTTTGAATCACCAACGTTTCGCTATGAATAACTTACGCTATGAATAATTCATGAAACAACGCTTCGCGTTGGCTGACTTACGGATCGCTTTAGCTTACGTTTCGCGTTGATTTAATAACGCTCCGCGTTGACTTAACACTTCCTATTGACTAACGATTCTCATTGACCAACGCTTCGCGTTGGCTGACTTACGGTTCGCTTTAGCTTACGTTTAGCGTTGGTAAATGCTTTGCGTTGATTAACGATTCGCTTGAAATCTCCCTTCGCTAAACTCTGGCGCTTCGCTTTGCATAACTCACGCTTCACTTTGACCAACGCTTCGCGTTGGGTGTTTTACGGTTCCCTTTAGCTTACGTTTCGCGTCGATTTACTAACGCTTCGCGTTTACCTGACACTTCCTTTTAACTAACACTTCTGATTGACCAACACTTAACGCTTAATTGACCAACGATTAACGCTTTGCGTTAGTTAACGATTCGCGTGAAATCACGCTTCGCGAATCACCAACGTTTTGTTTTGAATAACTTACGTTTCTCAGTAACCAACGCTTCGCGTTGGCTGACTTACGGTTCGCTTTAGTTAACGTTTCGCGTTGGCAAACGCTCTGCGTTTTCCAACGCTTCGCGTTGATTTAATAACGCTTCGCGTTGACTTAACACTTTCTATTGACTAACGATTTTTATTGACCAACGCTTCGCGTTGGCAGACTTACGGCTCGCTTAAGCTTACGGTTCGCGTTGGTTAACGCTTTGCATTTACCAACGCTATGCGTTGATTAACTAGCTCTTCGCGTTAACTTGCTTACGCTCAGCGTTATCTTGCTAACGCTCAGCGTTAACTTGCTTCCGCTCCGCGTTAACTTCTTCTCATTATCTAGTGTATCGACAGACGCTTCGCGTCAGCTAACTCTTCGCGTAATATAGCTTACGCGTGCTTTCGCTTCGCGTTAACTATCGCTATGATTTAACTAACTTTTCACGTTACCTTAAGCATTAACGATTCGCGTGAAATCACGCTTCGCGTCACTTTCTATTGACTCACGCTTCTCATTGTCCAACGCTTCGCGTTGGCTGACTTACGGCTCGCTTGAACTTACGGTTCGCGTTGGTTAACGGTTTGCGTTAATTAACGATTCGCGTGAAATCACGCTGCACGAATCACCAACGTTTCGCTTTTAAAAACTAACGATTCTCATTAACCAACGCTTCGCGTTGGCTGATTTAAGGTTCGCTTTAGCTTACGTTTGGCGTTGGTTAACGCTTTGCGTTGGTTAACGGTTCGCTTAAATTCTCGCTTCGCGAATCACTGACGCTTCGCTTTGCATAACTAACGCTTCTCATTGACCAACGCTTCGTGTTGGCTGACTTACGGTCCGCTTTAGACTACGTTACGCGTTGACCTAACACTTTTTATTGACTGACGCTTCTCATAAACCAACGCTTCGCGTTGGCTGACTTACGGTTCGCTTTCGCTAACGTTTCGCAAAGTTGGTAAACACAAAGCGTTTACCAACACTTCGCGTTGACTTAACACTTCTAATTGACTAACGCTTCTCATTGACCAACGCTTCGCGTTGGCTAACTTGTGGTCCTCTTCAGCTTACGTTTCGCGTTGGTAAACTCAAAGCGTTGCTTAACGATTTACTATCGCTTCGCGTTGTATAACTTACGGTTGCTAACGCTTCGCGTTGTATAACTTACGTATATTAACGCTTCGCGTTAACTAACGCTACGATTTGACTAACTTTTCACGCTTACTTTAAGCGTTAACGATTCGCGTGAAATCGAGCATCGCGTTGAATCACTGCCGATTCTCTTTGAATAACTAACGCTTCTCATTGACCAAATCTTCGCGTTGGCTGACTTACGGTTCGCTTTAGCTTACGTTTCGCGTTGGTTAACGCTTTGCGTTGGTTAACGGTTCGCTTAAATTCTCGCTTCGCGAATCACTGACGCTTCGCTTTGCATAACTAACGCTTCCCATTGACCGACGCTTCGCGTTGGCTGACTTACGGTCCGCTTTAGACTACGTTACGCGTTGACCTAACACTTCCTATTGACTAACGCTTCTGATAAACCAACGCTTCGCGTTGGCTGACTTACGGTTCGCTTTCGCTAACGTTTCGCAAAGTTGGTAAACACAAAGCGTTTACCAACACTTCGCGTTGACTTAACACTTCTAATTGACTAACGCTTCTCATTGACCAACGCTTCGCGTTGGCTAACTTGTGGTCCTCTTCACCTTACGTTTCGCGTTGGTAAACTCAAAGTGTTGCTAAACGATTTACTATCGCTTCGCGTTGTATAACTTACGGTTGCTAACGCTTCGCGTTGTATAACTTACGCTTATTAACGCTTCGCGTTAACTAACCCTACGATTTGACTAACTTTTCACGCTTACTTTAAGCGCTAACGACTCGCGTGAAATCGAGCATCGCGTTGAATTACTGCCGATTCTCTTTGAATAACTAACGCTTCTCATTGACCAACTCTTCGCGTTGGCTGACTTACAGTTCGCTTTAGCTTACGTTTCGCGTTGGTTAACGCTTTGCGTTGGTTAACGGTTCGCTTAAATTCTCGCTTCGCTTTGCATAACTAACGCTTCTCATTGACCAACGCTTCGCGTTGGCTGACTTACGGTCCGCTTTAGACTACGTTACGCGTTGACCTAACACTTCCTATTGACTAACGCTTCTCATAAACCAACGCTTCGCGTTGGCTGACTTACGGTTCGCTTTCGCTAACGTTTCGCAAAGTTGGTAAACACAAAGCGTTTACCAACACTTCGCGTTGACTTAACACTTCTAATTGACTAACGCTTCTCATTGACCAACGCTTCGCGTTGGCTAACTTGAGGTCCTCTTCAGCTTACGTTTCGCGTTGGTAAACTCAAAGCGTTGCTAAACGATTTACTATCGCTTCGCGTTGTATAACTTACGGTTGCTAACGCTTCGCGTTGTATAACTTACGCTTGTTAATGCTTCGCGTTAACTAACCCTACGATTTGACTAACTTTTCACGCTTACCTTAAGCGTTAACGATTCGCGTGAAATCGAGCATCGCGTGGAATCACTGCCGATTCTCTTTGAATAACTAACGCTTCTCATTAACCAACTCTTCGCGTTGGCTGACTTACGGTTCGCTTTAGCTTACGTTTCGCGTTGGTTAACGCTTTGCGTTTACCAAAGCTTTCCGTTGATTTTCTTAAGCTCCGCATTGACTAACTTTTCGCGTCGCCTAACGGCTCGCGTTGACCAACGCCTTGCGTTAATAGTCGCTTCGCGTTGATTTACTCAATTATATAACTCAATATTTAAATATATAAAAATCGCAAGAAAATTAATATAAATTTTTATAAATGCAAGAAAATTTTACTGTTTCCATATTAATTATTAACACAAAACAAACATTTACAAATAATTCATATTTTATAAACATTGAATAGGCAGAAATATTAACAATTCAAATATTGATATACAACTCAGTATATACTGGGTATTCAAACAATTAACTCAGTTAGTTGTTACATTACTTGTTTACCATAGTTAATTAATATATGTACTGTAATCATTTGATTTTAGAAAAAAATACTTCAGATAATAGTCGTTCACCATAAGTATACTAACATATTCTAATCGACACGTTTTCGAAAAAACCAAATGAATAAGGCACAAATCTACTATAAAATTTTGAAGAAAAATCACTATTTTTGTGGCCCTGAGTACCTAGTATTTGTAAATAAATATTCTTAAAATCTTATCTATCTTTAATTTATTGTTGCACTTCCGAAACGAATAAGTCATATAACGTGATGTCTCACACATGCATACCTTACGAAATTGCAATAGAAATATTATACTCAATGTTAATAAGAGAGAGAAACAACTTAAACATCAATTACTATGCTAAATCATCAATATGAGTTGTTGAATGAATGTTTTAATATTTGTTCTAAAGACAAATCGTCTGGCATCTAGAGCACGGTAGTGCGCAAGGCCGAAACATTGTTACAAGCGAAAGTTGGCCAGAGCTTTTGTGCAAAAGTTTGTGAAACGTGAACTATTTTCAAGTCAGGGATTTTATACTCCAAATTGAAGTCATTAGAGAACTGATCATATCAGAACACAAACATTCTTACGCAAAAACATAAAATCGTTTTCATTCAATTAAAAAAAAACTTTTCTGTATTTCTTACTTCTACAATTAATTCATTGTACAGTTTTAGATTTATCTAAGTTTAACACATATTATGTAGAATTGTTTAATAGGTGATCGAACCATTACGTTTCCAAAACATAGCGGCACTTATATATTCCATAACTAATGTTATGAATTATAATTTTGCCATATTCTGTATATTTTTATATATCATTTATTCGTCCACTTTAGTACTTATTGATATTTAATTTTATACTATTGATATTCAATTAATTAATTAATCAATTAAATTATGTTAAACTAAATAAACATAATTATTTTGTTTTAAAATTAATACCACAAAAAAAAAACTATAAAATGAAAATAATTTATAAATCTACCTACGTCCCATGTAATGATAAAATATATCTATGGATATAATATCTTATATAGGTAATTACTCAAAACGAAAACGTCTATCATATAGTGATCATTATACCATAAAGTATATACTGTTAAAATTTACTTAGAACAACTAGAGCAAGTATTAGATACTTAAATTATTTAAAGTAGTTTTCGTGATACGATATTGTCAAAAAGTTGTGGATCGTATGCGTGTGGTAAGAGTGAAGGAACATATAGCATAATAAGCCATAATTTTAGTCCAAGACTGTACCGGTAGACACGTTAGACATACGTGTATACAAATATTAACTAACATTTTTATAAGAGTATATTCCGCCAGTTGATATACTGTTTGTTTACATAGTGACGTATAGTGACGTACAGTGTTGTCAAGTTGTATCAATAATGACGGTCAATAATTCGCGTTTTTTTAAAATACGCAGAACAAATCCAATAATTTTTAACTATTTTATTAAAAGATTCATAAATGTCGTTTTTTTATTCAAATAAAAAAAACAGGGTGGAATAATTAATATGCTGTCCAATAATTCGAACTTCAACTAAGTTTTTTTCGAGTTTGAGACGGTCAACGATATTTTATTTTAAGTGTGAGTGAATAATAATACCCTAAACAGGTATGAAAAAATTTGGAACATTCTATAATTATGCCCATTAGCGCGACAACTACCTTAATTTCTTTAATCTGTCTGTTTTTTCGTTTAAATTCCGCCCAGAAATATATTTTATTCATTATGTATTAAAATTTGTGACCACTTTACAAATTGTACGTATAGAATTCGTTCTTAAAAGATAAAAAACCGGGGATTGCATATTCCGATTATTGCTTGTTGCCAATTACCATTAATATTATCCGTAGATTAATGTCATAAAATAAATATTAATAACGAACCGGAAAACCTGCTGGTTACTAAACAGAAACCTTATCTTTATCAAAACTGTCTATATGTTCTTTATGAAGCGAATATGCGATAAAGATACATACCAAGCAAATTAACTTATCCACAAAAACGCAAACCTTAAAAAATTATTTGTACTAACTCAGCGTCTAATTATGATTTGATCTATTATTTTCTTTAAATTAAAATCTATCAACTTGTTTGGATCTAAATTTTTTTTAAATACTCATGGATAGTAGACATTGGAAATCGGACACTCAATTATTTATGTTTTTTTTTTATTGAATGAGTCGTTCGTTACTTGACGAAAATCCAATATTATTATTAAATAAAAGAAATATTTGAAATTTTCGTAAAATCACTTTATTTGAAACTAGTCAAATAAAGTGATTTTACGAAAATTTAAAGTATTTAATAACTCAATTATTTATATGATAATTACCAATTTTATAATTATACCCAATAATAAACGATACCCTCATATAGTCACTATAGTCATTAATGAAAATAAAACCGTATAAAAATACAATTCTCTTAAAATTTTTTATCAATTAATATTTATGTTAAGTTACACCGTGTAAAAAATATGTCATGTACCTTTGAGTTGTGATAAGAGATTTATCATCGACTTCCAAGACTTCCAATATATACATATATATCATTTAATTTAATGCTTAAAAGTATTCTTTAATTAGATAAACAAGAAAAAATGGAAAAATAAAATCGTACAATACAAAAAAATAATAATATAACAATGTTGACTTGAATAATTGCAAGAATAGCATATCTTAATTCTAGGAAAATAAATAAAATTGAATAATATTTATATTTTACATTTTAAATGGTAATATTTTTATGTTTTTGAATAATTAATTGAATAAAAATATATATGGTACACACATCAATTTACATTAATTTTAATGATTTCAATTAAAAATTCAGTGAAATGTATTTTAATTATTTGATCAACTAATTAAACAATTTAATTGTCTTCAAATTGTTAATTGTTAATTCAAATAAATCTGAATAATTAATTTAAATCATTTTGTTTTTGCTTAATACCAATCAAAAATGTATATTTAGGATAGAAAATCTTATTTATTTTATTACTTGAAAATGTGTTAATATTTTTAAAGTGTTTATAACAATATATTTATAATTTTAATCATTTGTCAACTCATATTCAAACTCAAAATATAACATTTTAAGACATAACATTTGTTAGTTTTGTAGAAATATTTGTTTCAGGATAGGTTAATAGGAACTGGTTAGTATTGTGAAATCTGTGAAATCAAAACGTAATACAATAAAGTGCATGATTTACTTTATATCGGACCGGACCATCCAAGTAGCCGAGCGGTCTAATGCGCTCTGTCTACTTGGAACTGAGATGTTATGGGTTCGAATCCCAGCATCGGCAGTTTGTCAATTCTAAAAAAAAAGGGTCGGTTGATTGAATAAACCGTCGGCGTCATAATGGATCTTATGGTCGAGGTGTATCCCGTCCAGGGCAGCCGCTACAATCTATCTATCTACTTTATAGCAATGTATTTTACAAAACCATAGCTATTCTTAGTTAAATTTCAGAAAAACTAACTATGCTTTAATTTAAATATGCTAAAGTGGAATTGGGTAAATAAAAATGATTTAGTACAAATTAGTCTTAAAATAGTTTGCATTTCTACGAATAGGTATTTCTATACATTGCAGGACATTGTTTTTTTCAAAATTTTATAATAAATTTGCTTCTTTTTATTTATTTGGTTTTCGAAAAAATGCTTTGTACAAAAGTTGTTCATTATAAATAAACTCTTTTCATCGAAACATTTTCCCAAAAACCGAATGAAAAAGGCACAAAACAACTGTAAAATTTGGAAAAATGACACACCTTTTATGGACTGAACCTGAAATTGTGATTGAATAAAACTGACTTTTTTTATTAAAAATGTTTTCGATCTTTTTCAGTTTTTCTATCTCTAGAACGAACTCAGCTCTTTCTCACTTTTCGTTTTTGAGTGATCGTGTTGCCAGACAGATGGACAGACAAGAATAATTAGAACACTTATAGACTCACTTGTACCAATTTTTTCTAGTGAGCATCTTGTACCATATCGTAGTTTCACTCCAATTAAGTTAAATAATTATTTTTAAAAAAAAAACCATAAAGGTACTTACCATAACCACGCAATAGTAAAAACAGATTTTCTTTATGATCGTATAAATATAATGAAAACAATTGGATTGCATCATAATACGATGATGTTGTCAAGTATACATAACGTCGGTATTGTGTTGTTTTAATATTCGTGAAAGAATTAAGAAGCACTTACCTGAAACAAGAAATGAAATATTAGTTATGAATGTAAAGTTTAACATTACATATACATAATAATGAAATAAATACTATGCTAGCTCTAGCTAGCAACTAGCAAGCTCACACAACACATAGCTATCTAGCTAGCTAGCTAGTTGTATTGTAGCTCTGGTATACTCCCTAATGTAAGTATTTATGTAAGTGATTATAATGTTAGTTTTGTTGAAATAAACTTTACAGTAGTGAGAGATTTATCATTAACGAGCTAGCGAAAGAGGCTATGTGTTTGTTGTGAAGTAGACATACAATCGTACCGTATACGACGGGAGAGACAACAAGGGAGGAAAACATTGTTATGTAACAGACACGAGTAAAATAAGATAGATAGATATGATTTAAAGGCGTATAATAAGGATATGTAGCAATGAGAAGACTACTAACAACATATCCAACAAGAATAATAATAATAATAAAATAATGAAATATATAATAATGAAATTAATATATTGTGAAATTTATTTAATATATGAATAGGAAAAGGAATAATTAAACTTTAAGAATAATTATATTTTGTTGTATTTAAAATTTTACCTTTTTAATTTAATAAAGAAAAAAAATAGGAATGTAAAGGATTTAAACGAGAAATTACTTGTTTTAGTTTATAGTGTTTTCTATGCTTTTTACAATTAGTATTTCCTTCAATTTCCTGTCATGGTCAAGCTTATTTTATTTATATATTTAAAAGATATTATTAAAAGATCGCATAAAATGTCGAAAAAGTCATTAAAACCTTTGAATTCGATAAAACGTTCATCTTAGTTTACAGTAGAAAAGTCTATATACTTCCTTAATAGATTATTCAAACTAATATCAAGAGACAAACCAGATAAAATGTTTCCACGACTTAATATGTATTTGAAAAATAATAGTCGAATTAAAACTGCAGACCTCTAGCAATCGGAATGTTATTTCGAATATTTGGATCATACTTTTTGATACGTTCAATATTCGGATTTTTTCATGTGTTTACATAAAAAATTGATCTAAAATATTTCCTTGATGTTTTTCTTTACTTTCGTCAATATATTACATAGACAAATTTGTGGTTTGCTTTGATGTTCGCATAATTTAACTTTCCTTCGATTTAAATCTAGCATAACTTTTTTCAAAAGAAAAACATAAATTTTATTTAATTTGGATGCATTTATTTAAACAATCTTTAAGGATGATTTCTCGAAATACTATCAGAAATAAAACCAAGGGTGAAAAGTAAATAAATTAAATAAGGAACGTATGGCCTTAGGATATTTAACTTTCTATATTCAAATGTAGTATTGTAAACCATATAGCCAAATTTTTTTCCAACTTGAGTTGGAAAACATTTGCTATTACTTTTTCTATTCGATTTTTGTTTTAAATAAACCTTCATCTAAAATGTTCTTATAAAAACATGGAAGCATACATCTGATTTGACAAAGAATTCATCTTTAACAAATTTGTATTGATCTTTAAAATGGTCGCTTTTGACTTCATTCTCCCTTGTAAATGAATCGTTAAACTCGATCAACTCTATAAATAATAGCTTCGGATACCAGAGTTGAGTAAAATTTAAACTTTAAAAGAGATGACGATAATAATAATTACCTTGCTATTGCTAACTTCACCACACCCTTTAAATAAATTCATTTACAAGTCTAAAACTAAATACCCAAACATTAGTAGCAGTAAATTCGAGTATTCGAACAATGTATACGATTAAAATTATCCCAATATATCTTTGTGATTATATTCTATCCAACTATAGAGTAGGTATATCTAAACATATAGATAGGTTTATTAAATATATGCCTATAATCTAATAGGAGTACTCCTACTACGGTTTAGGTTATCTGTATATATATATATATATGTAGCGAGCGAGCAATGTGGGCTTCAAAAATATCTAATTTAGTAGGTATTAGAGAGCTCGAACATACCACATATACATGGATTTCGTTAGAAATCTATCTACTGCATTTAATATCAGAGAAGTCACTAAAATTTTTATACAATATGTTTCATTTAGAATTATTTTATTAACATTAAATTTCTAGAAACCCATTTAAATCAGAGGAGAAGAAGATTATTTCTAAGAAAAATAGATGAAAGGCGCAGTTCGGTTCAGTGCCATTGGTTTTTCATGAAAATGTCGTGCACATAATCTTTAGATATATTGATTATCGCTCATTTGTTTAAAAGATGAAAAAGAAAGAGAGGCTTTGATACGTTACACCTGCACTTGATCAATAAAATAAAAAGAAAATAAAACTTACCAAAAAAAAAAATGGCGTCAGTTCCTCAACTTATTTTCTATACCGCACCTGGTTCGTTTCTTTTATCCCTGCGATCGTTATGGAAGCTACTCGTCTTCTTTACAATGATACGACAGTGTTCCTCTTTATTTGTTTTACCTCAGGTTTCCCTATTTCGTTCCCCAAAGGTTAGATACCTCATTCTTTTAAACAATTCATAACTAAGCCTTCATTCAATAATTAAAGTTTGCAAATAAACTAAAACGTGGGTTCCAGCTACTTCTCTAGGATACATTGAACATCCGGTATAAGCATATAACATGCACACGATATATATATATATATATATATATATATATATATATATATATATATATATATATATATATATGTATATATTATTTGTTGGTTGATCTGAATGCAATAATACGTTCCCAAGTTCATATTATCCCATCTGCCAGATGATTATTAAATCGAGTATATCAGAATATCAAATCAAATGAAACATACCTAGAAATATCTCTATATGTATGTATGTAGGTATAGTATCAAATCGAATCGAATCCAATTGATATGATATTGGTTTTCTTTATCTATCAATTGGAATATGTGCAATATGTTCATAAATAATATTCTGTGTATATTTATGATATGGCAACGTTTTCCATTATCAATCTTCAAATTGTAGAGTTCGTTTACCGTTTATAATTTATTAATTAAGTGCATAAATATTGAAGTAGTTAGAAAATCGTAAGTAAAAATTATTTTTCATTATGAAACAAGATACTTTTTTAGCTAATTTTCTTTCAGTCAAATTCGTAAGCGAGCAAAATCGGTCAAGGAGAATGAATGACTGAGAGGGTCACAATTTGAAATATCTCTTGTAATTTATATTAGTTAAATAGAAAAATTAATGAAACGTCAACTTGTAGGGAATATAAACTATAATTTTAAAAGAAATATTTATTACTTTATGGATATAATACTTGCAATGAACGTGAGAAGTATCATTATGGTTACTTAAATTCATTTTAATTCTCTCCTCTGAAAAAATTCGTCTAGTCAACAAAGCCCCTACGCAACAAATTTCATGATTTCTGTTGTATTTTAAAATATCTACAAGAAAGTGCATTTTTCATAGTGTCTGGGTTATAACAACTGTCAGGAATTAAAACATTCAAGCGGTCAATGAAGTTGCACTCCACACATTTTAGTAAAATAAAGAGATATTGTTTTCGATGCTGAAAATTGACTGAAAATAGATTGTACCTGAGGTCCCTAGATATCAAAAAGCCCATTTCTTGCCATTGATAGGTCTGTGTTTATTTATGCATGGGGGCCCGTGAAATAGATATCTGAAGAATAGCATCGAGGTATGCAACTTTGAACTTAACTAAAATATTGTCGACTAGCACGACTGCTTCTAACCAGAAATGAACCTTTAATCGTAATCTCAGAACAATGTACCTATTACCATTACACTTCTTAAGACCTAGAATTTACATATTTGTTTCTTCTCTAATTCTATTAGATAGATAAGTTAACTGGTGAGCGAAGTAAATCAATTTTAAGAATACAGAATTTTTGACTGGAATCCACAAACCGGCTGTGGCATTTTTCACATTTTTATTTTTATAGACCTATTTATAGTTTTGGAATGATATATGTTAAAAGAATTGCGGAAACATTGTACACATAGGTCACATGAGTATTTCACACCAGATTTTGTAACTTGAATTTTATTTTAAAATAGGCATAAAACTAAACGATTTCAGAAAAACTAACTAACAGGGCATTTATTTTGTGTTATTCGGTATTTTTGAAACAGTCAAATCGTAAATAAAGGACCCTTTCTGACTTAAGATATATAATAGCCGATATAAACCTTTGGATGCAAGTAAATACCCAATTTATCTTCTGGAAAACACGTAGTTATATTTATCATTAGTACAATTAAACAAATCACTTTCTTCGTTATGGGGTGTATAAAAAATGTTTATTCAGAAATATAGGGAAATTAATTTTTTAAGAGATAAATCTTCATTTAATTATTTCAACTACTTTAAATACATACAGTATATTCTGTGCGTTGTATTTTCCCTCTGATATAAAATCAAGAATATCGAGACGACATTAACGAGACATTTTCGTCTTGACAATAAATATAATATTTTAAAACAGAACATAAAATACGAAAGCACACAACACTATACTATCTGTCATTCAAAAGACAAATATTCACAAAACATTATAATGTATACAACTTAATTAATCATATTATAGAAATGTTAATTTTAATTATTTTCAAGAATGTTTGTGTATTAAATTTTATGAAAACAAAACTGAATATTATAAATGAAATATAATATAAGTTTGGGTTAGGAGATTTTGGAAAGTTCATATAACATATATAACACACCAATAAAATATAGTTATACGCAACCACGCAGATAAAATGAATGGTATGCGTTAGGTAAATATAAATGTAAAAAAAATTGAATCAATTCGGAAATATATCTGTGACCGGGAGTCCAGAAGTCAATGGTGCAAAGTTATTTTTGTTTATTGTTATATCCGGTATATATAATATACCAAGGTGTATTAAGTTTAGTTCCCTAGATAGATATATAGATTGTACAGACTGCCCTTGACGGGCTACACTTTGAGCATAAGGTCCATTGTGATGCCTAAGGATGTGAGTGGAGTGGAAGCAATTTTTGTGTATAGACTAGGAATTGGTAGGATATGCGGCAGCAGCTGACTATGATAGGAACTATGCTGATATTCATCAAGAGTTCGAGAAGGAAACTGCAGACAACCTTCTCAAGCATAGCCGGTTACCTCTTTCTTGTCCATATGCCGACAGTTTAGTCAATTAACCGTCCCGTTTTATTTAATTATTGACAATCTGCGAATGTCGGGATTCGAACCCATGACCTCCTAGTTTCCAAGTAGACATACTGCGCAGACATACCGCCTTGGACTGCTCGGCCACTTGAACTAGTTCCGACTTTGTAACGGTTGAAAATATTGATTACAGAAAAAAAAAATTTGGTGAAGGTGTTCCTAAAATGACCTAACTAGTCCATTTTCGCAAAGTTGTCCGTCCGTCCGTCCATAAACACAATAACACAAAAAACAAAAAGAGATAGCAAACTGAAATTTCTGAACTTGATGTGTGTTCTAGAGCTAAAAACTCAGATCAAGTTCGTGAATGGGCAAAACCAGACCATGTTTGGGCAAAATGGGCAAAACTGTCTATAAGAGATAGCGCAAATATATTCCTTTTTTTAAATAAACTACTTTTACTTGAAACTTTTTTTCATAAATTCAGCAATCAACTCAGTTATTTGTTATTTTCACTTGTTATTTGTTTCAGTTGTTATTTTCACAAAACCATCATTCTGCATGGAGAATAACGTCTAGGAAACACGTTAAAAAAATATTGTACCTACAGTTTGGATAGGCAAACTATTCACAGATGGTTATTCTTTAAAAAAATGTGTGTGTGGACTTGTTGTCTGTTTCGCCAAACATCTCATGTAGGTATGTATATATAAATTTAGTCTCCCAAGCTCTGTGCAATAGACCAGGATAGAAAACTGTGTAACATCAATCGAGCGAGTGCTACATCAGTCGGTGTTATATCAGCGATTCGTTAAAAATACACTCTGATCGGATTCACGTAACGCGCCAACGTTTTCATTAACGTTGGATCATTTGTTTTTGAATAAAAGTGTACATATGTATTAAGAACAAATATCAATTTTGTTAATGCGATTGTTATAATAACACACATAGTGCGAGGACACATACATACATATATCCTTAGAGCCAAAACCCATCGGATGATAATTCAAACGATGATCGTATCTTTTATATGTTTATACTTACTTAAATGTGATAAAGTTAGTTTAGTAGACAAGGATAACTAGAAATGAAGATATTTATGTTAGGTAATGGATATATTCAATATTAAATTAAGCGCCCAAGTTGTTCGTAATCCTAAACTTTATACCCACATTTCATTACCGCAATATAAAATAATACTCCAGTAGTAATAACCGACCAGCTTTTCTCTCATCCTATGACAAATCTTAGAGTTATAATATATGTTGTTTAATATATATAAATATATCTATATATATATATATATATATATATATATATATATATATATATATATATATATATATATATATATGTATATATATATATATATATATGTATATATATATATATATATATATATATATATATGTATATATATATATAAATATATATATATATATATATATAAATATATATATACATATATATATATATATATATATATATATATATATATATATATATATATATATATTTCTATACAGGCCTACTGTTATTTATGTACAATGATTTTATCATTCTAATGTTGTTAATTTAGGATGGTATTAGTTTAATTATTTTTTTATAACTAACTTTTGAACATTGTTATTCTATAAATGCATTAACTGATAATTTCATATTACATTTATTGTATAAAATCTTAATTCATTATCCTAAATAAAATATTTAATTATTAATTTTGTGGAATTATAATATTTCTGTAGGTTAGAATAATTTATAGACCCAAAAGAAACTTAAAAACGCGTTTACATAACGCATAAAAAAACTAATGAAAATAACAACTAACTGCGTTAATTGCTTAAATACCCGGTATATTATGGGTTTATGAAAAAAAGTTTCGATCAAAAATTGTTATAATTTTTAAATAATATTTTTTGTCTTCAAGTTTTTGTTCTTACGGTTTCAAAGATGGACAGTTTTGCCATTTTGACCTAACATTCTCCTATTTTTCCCATTGAAAATCTTGACCTTACTCTTTAGCTCTAAAAGACCCACACTAAATTTCAGCTTGTCATCTCTTTTCGTTCTTTAGTTATCGTGTACACAGACAGACGGATGTGCGGAAATGAACGAATTATACCATTTTGAAAGTCTGTACTTAACTATCCATCGATATATCCATGAGTATAATGTACATATCGATGGATCGACGCTTAAAGGGAGATGGAAACATAAAATCATGAATTTATCTCTTAATGTTAGTCAAATGAAAAAACTTGTCCGAAGTAAAGTTGTAGAAAATAAATTTGACTATAATTTATTATATGACCGTATTTGCTATAAGTCTAGTATTTATAGGAATATGTGCAATTTACATTCTAGGTAATGCATATTACAACTATGTTACCACGATAAGTTCATTTGATAGTCGTTACTTCTCCCTCTACCTTGTTACTAATAAAAGCATGATGTTAAATAGATTGTTTTAAACTATAAATTTTTTAGTGAGCGTAACATCTTATAATTTTTAACTCCATCAGTTCGATGATATCATATCATTATCTTGTCATTCGAATTGCATCCATTTACAAACTTGTAACAATAAGTTACAAACTTGTATTGAAGGTCAGTGTAACTAATTTTCTCTCAGTATTATTTCAGTACAATCACAGACATTTTGGTATATAACCATATGTCAAGATAAGATGATAATATAAAACGTATGAAAAATGATAATTAAAAGAATGAAGGAAGCTTGAGAAATGAAAAAAATTTATTTTAAAACGGTTAATATTTAGAACCTTAATAAAAAAGTTTAAACATCATGAATTTTTATATATTTAAAATTGTAATTAGATTTAAACAAAATTATAAATTTGTTAATACCATTTTGAAGACATCTATGCTTTGATTGGATTTGTACCAAATAACTTTAAAAAAAGTACCACAAGTATATTTGAAATAAAAAGATAATATAATTTCTTGTGCACATAGACAAAAATCAATTGAATCGAAATCAATTAAAACGTTATACATTTAAAGAGAAGAAAAAAAATAGTTCGCTATATCAGTTGACTTTTCAATTTATTTTTTATATTCGTTTTTGTGGTCAGTAAGTGAGGTTAAAATAGATAGAATTTAACGTTCATTGGATAAATGTTTTCACATTTGTCAGGTTACATAACAGAACGGTAAGCTGATATGCATGTGAATAAAAACGAGTGAATAGTTATCCATTCGAACTATTACTTTTAACTGGACAAAGCATCAATGAGGTGACGGACCAATGCTAGAGGTAAATTTTTTTATGTCAATTTTGTTTCTATATTATTTTTACATTCTGATGAACATTGTAAAGAAAATGTATATATTCCGTAGTTCGTATGGATTTTGTTTTAAGGTATCTGTACAAACAGTATTCCATTCCCTTTGACACAATTCGAAGAGTTATTATTTTAATAAAATTATCATGTTTGTGGGAAAAAAGTAGTTAGTATTAAGAGTTTTGGTATCCAGTTCAAAATGAACAACCTCCGAGTTTTTGCTTAAATAGAGAGCAAATTGTGATCATGTTATAGAAGACACTGTATGCCCTTTACCAAAATAATAATAAAATAATTGTACATATATATTTAAAATTTTTGCTTAGGTGAACTAAAATTGGCACCAGAATATGCAATTATTTTTTTACTTTTTAGTGCATTTTTTGTTTTAGAATATTTGATTTTTGAAGTCGGGTTTCCATTTTGTCAAAATATTTTTTATTAAAAATAAACAACTTTCGCTATAAAAAGTTTTTTACATAAATTCAAATATTAAGCAATTAAGTTAGTTGATATTTTGACTTGTCTCAATATTTTTTAATCATTTTTTTAAAATTTGTTAATAAAATTTGTATTTTAATGTCAAATTAACCTAACGTTGATGTTTTCTATAGTAAGTGTTATTTGAATACTTTTAACGCAGGTTAGAACATGGATACGGGCAAACTGAAGAGTATGTCATGAATGGATGTAAATAAAGCGAAAAATGAATAATGTAGTTTCTCTTGATAGTTTTGTATTGTCATACACGAAGGAGAATAACAAAATTAATAAGAAAAGAAGTACATACTATCTTATACCAAAGATGTGATATATATCGCATTCGTGAGCACATGAATCAGAGTTTATATGAGACCAGGATTATTTATTTTTTGTTTTAAATGTGTTTATTAATAATAGATACTTTTGTACACCAAAAAAAATTGAAGATTATGATTTATGTTTATTAGCGAATTTCCGAAGAAAATTCAGGTCTTGTTTTTTATTTGTACACAAGTATAGTTCAATTTTAATCGTTACAAATATCACAAATAATTGTGAACTTACAATATGGTTCCATCTAGAAAAACAACTCATGATAAAATTCAAAAATATTCTCTGGCATTTGATGGAGACTTGAGTAAACTTTGATACGTTGGTAAATTCAAGAAAGTAAAGCATTTGCTTTTGTTAGTCACTAAGAAGCACAAAAAGTAATAAAATTGTATCAAAACTTTATGTTGGAAATAAATCTACTTCGGGAAGTAATTTTCAACAGAAGCGCCTTAAGCTTTTGTACAACTATTTAATTATTCCTAATTATTTTTTTGGTTTGTTGTGTACTAAGTACCTACTGATCAAAGGGTATGCTTGCTATCCACACCCCAATATTTATTTATTATAATCAGAACAATTATTCTTGTTTTCAACAAACATTATTTTTGAAATTCCATAATTTGTTTAGATGAAAATAAAGAAGATAATCCTTAAAGTTTTCATTACTATTTTCTTTTAAAATTCTTACACGATAGGGGGTGGGGTGTAGCAAACTCTTGTATTGTTTAGAATTACTGGTCTTACAATATATACATACAAAAATGCATGCATACATATGCACTCCCTTTCATAAAAACTGAACCAGTTAAAACATTCTAAGTGTTACTGTATGTTATGTTATACATGTATATTTTGTAATATATACGCTTAGAATGTGACTTACAGGTTTAATTTTTATGAACGGGACTGTACACACTTTCATACAAACATACATACATACAGACAAACATACATACATGCATACATACATACACATAGATAGGATATAAACGTTTTTGAAAGAGAAATGTGCTGTGCTCATCTAAAACTGAGAACAGTAGTATGCTCTCTATGAAGACAACATAGGAATGAATTTCACATCTCATTGATTTTGTTAAATCAGGAGGTACTTTCTAAGTTAGTTGGTTCATCGCATAAGAGATCTATTTAGTTGATAGCAAATAGATACGATACATAAATTTACACTACTGTATCAAAAATATCATTTCCAGAATCAAGTTTGACAATATTTCATTGCAAGATGTATTCTGTATTATGACATTTGTATTCATGTCTAAATGGATCAAATTTAGTGATCGGAATTTAACTCATCTCTGATAATCGTATCGATTATAAAGTTGTACGGATGTAGACATCCGTACAACTATCGCTGTCTATATGTAGAGTATTATGATATGGTTTACTTTGCCATATTTAAACTGTATTAAAATCAGTCTTGTATAACATATAACTATTATATTCATCATCTCTCTAACTACAATCATATATATATATATATATATATATATATATATATATATATATATATATATATATATATATATATATATATATATATATGTAGTTGCGTCTTACTCGTGCATGTATAATCGTTATTTTCCGTCGTCCGTCGTGTGAATGTGTCTACATGTACATGTAACAAAGACACCATATCATAGTCACTACAAATAGACAGCGATAGATACACTATACATTATGCTCAGATTGGTTGTGTTTTAAAATACGGGCTGTATATAGAAATACAACCATTGTGCGCTAATTGTGCGCACAATAGTTGTAGTATTAGTAATATATTGTGAGCGCCCAATGCCTTTCTTTTTACATATTTTGAAAACTATTTGGATCAGCATATACTGCTCCTGCTGTTTCCAGCATCACTGGAAACAAATTTCTTTCTATTATTCACTGTATTATGGTTTCAAAAAGATACCCATTATTTTTTAAAATATTTTTATTTTAAAATAAATTATTTTGTGCAGTTAGGCCACATACTGTCATAAACTGTCAAAAGGCAGAGCAAGATTGTAGATTTTCAATAGGTTCAACATTTTTTTCCCAAAGATAATACATAGGCCAATAACTATATATATTTTACCAAAAATGTTTCAAATGGAGCCTTAATAATGTCATACCCACTATATGCTTATGCAGAATTATTGTATCTCTTGGGAATAATTTGGAAGAATATAAGAAGCCGACAGATCTATAACTTTCTAGTAATACCTCAATATTAATACCTCAGCATTCTTTAATTCCTCTAAATCAATGTCTGTTTCTGGTTTTGATTTCATCCTTCATCAATACAATTAAATGACTTTTTTGAGGTAGGAACTTGACCCTTTCCTAAAACTCCAAGTTTTAGAATTCTCTTATTCGGGTTCCGTTTTTGATTTTATACTCAAAAGTGAGCGGAAAAAACTAAATTTACTCTTTTTTTGTAGAGCATTGCATTTGCTAGAGTTCACCATATTAACATGCTATTTTATTAAGTTACAAAATAGTAATTTTTTATAATTAAAAAAAAAATTATTCTCTTTTTGAGTTAATAGCAATATAAAAATAAAAATTATAGTCATAATGATGAAAAATCCTTGCATTCATCAAACAACAACAAAATCAAGACCTACATGACCTTTTTCCAGGTAACCTTCCTGTTTTAACGATCAAGTCATTGGTCTAACATGACATGATAAATATTTTTATATGATTTTTGAGAGGAGTGTATTACACTATTTTCCTTGCATACACATGTGGTGCTATATATAAGAAAATACACACATACACACACACACATCTTATCTCATCTATAAAATATCTACATTTCACTCTGTATACGAGTACGTTTTCTATATAATTTACAATTAAAAGCCTTTTAATTACATAAATTGTGAATTGGTAGGAGTTTTGTATACTTAAGCAAGCGTTGATGATTGTTATTGATAAAGTTTCTATGTTACCAACGAGTTTCAGTATGTGTTTTCTATATATCTATCGAGCTGATGATGATAATGATGATGATTTCAAAAAAGGTTTTTAAATTACCTAAGTTTATCCAAACAGATATAAACACACTGTACATATACATACATGTCTAACTATAGTTACTTACTAAAGTAATTATACCAATCATAATTTATTTAACTAATTACAGTTCATTAATAACTTTTAAATGTTTTTAAAATATTTATGAATGTACAGTTTTTTTTTGGTAATATTTACAAAATTTTTGTATCTAATAAAATTAAATTGGAAATTATTAATATATCCATTAAAAGTTTATATTTTAAAATAATTATAGAAACGATACTTACAATATGAAAAATATATAACCAAAGGTTAAATACAAATATATACTTGCAGAATTAGTGTTTCGTGAAAAAAGTTTTGTTAACGTGGGAGACTTTGAGAAACAAAAGATGTTGTCATCTATAGCCATATAAAAATTAAAAAGAAAAAACGGAAAGAGAAAATCCTCTGTCACGCTTGAACGTGAGCAAAGAAAGTGGCTGTTTCAGACTGCAGTGACGATATAAGCTCAATACCCCGGTTAGGGGAAATTTGACGGAAGAGACAATAAGCTTCCTTAAAGACTCTCTAGTATCAAATACGGATGATTCCAAGCTACAAGAGGTTCAACCGAGGCCTAGAATCTATGTGAAAAACGTATCAGCTTTGCGCTAGGATTATACGCAATGGCAAATATGGAGGAAGTATTTGATTGCACTGAGCGACGGATTTATACCTGCTCAGATACACTCCAAGATACACTCCACCACTCCTGCCTAAAAAAAACATCTCCTCTATTCCTCAAATGCGTAAAACTACTGGAAAAGTGAAGAAATCTTAGGTAAAACAACTAAAGTGAAACTCTGTCTTGTCATTCGCAATGAAATCGAGTTGGTTCGACAACGAATGAAGCGCTAAAGGAAACGAAAAAGGCGCAGGTAAAAAGGGCTAGAAAAGTCTACTTGCCAGCCAAATATTTTGCCCAAGGAACGACGAGCCGTAGAACTGTTTTCTAAAAACAGTTACAATGTTTGAAATAAAAAAGATGAAATGCAATGAATAAGTTTGACAACGAGAATAGGATATGAGAAGATAAGTGAAGAGTGGAAAACTGAAGAATGGTTAGTAGAGAAAAGAGCTTTATTTCAAAGTTACTTTAGTTGATTACTTAAATGTTTTCATGATGACGAGCAGAAGTAAAACTAACACATATTATAATAAGCACAGCAATTTATGTATGGTGTAATATAAAAAAAAAATTAATGTAAGTAGATGTATTCCAATTTTTAAACATGTAATCATGTTGAAAGAACTTGAAACAGAATTGAGTAGTGAGTGAGGGAGTGAGCGAGTAAAACTAGTAAAGAGCTACAAGCTCAGTGTGTGTTGGTGTATACAAAAACAAACATTGAATGACGTTTAATATTGCTTACGAATAATTTATTATCTTTAAAAAGTTACATTTCACACTACTACATCTTTTCTATACACGAGTATATGTGTATATGGATAAATGTTCTAAGTGCATACTATGCTATATGCAACGTGATCGATTACGATTGTAAAAACTTGATACTCAAATCTTTTCATTGTAAAATCTATCAATTATATGCAAGTTTATTAGCCCATAAAAAATTGATAACGATTTAAAAACAAGTCGTTAAATTCTTCCCAATAAATACGTATTTCGACTATAAAGTAGTCCTCATCAATAAGATTCTGATTAGTCTAAAGGAATATTTCGGCTTGACACTTCTGACAAAATCAAGAGCGGTTTAAAAAAAATTCAATACGCATGATCTGCGTTAACTTTCTCAGAATAAATACATCACTTCCCTTTTCGAAACAGATCATATTAATGTTCATGGCGATCCTTGACCGCTAGAGTGACTACAGACACATATATAAATAAATTTGTTTTCGTAACTGATAAGCTTCTGGTATTTTATAGGTCAAGTTCGTTAATGCACAGAAGCCGTCAAGGTTAAGGGACATTTAGAGAAAAAATAAAACACAAAATATGGATAATCCTTCTGAACCTTCATTTAAAATATCTAGTAACCATGATGAAGCATTTGTTACATTCATTATTATGGGTATTGTTTTAAATTGAAAATATTCTTGTAAATATGCGAGTTACAAAAATTATGGTCAAACAATGAATTATAGTAAAACTGATTTACTACAACTTTACTCTTTACAAATTTTTACAAATTTGCTTTATCAATTAGGCAGGTTCGATGAACATTGCAAGAAATTTTTCTGATATTTCTTTATCGGTACGAAACGAATAGCTACATTTTCTTTGGAAATATGGTTGGCACACCAAGAAAAGTTATTGGTACAATAAATCAACCCGTTTCATCACTATTGTACATTTGTCTCATTTTTACAGTACCTCGCACACGTATAACTAAAACATGTTATCATGTTCTATAAATAAAATATTAGTTACATTGTTGAAAGAAAATAAGACTGGAAAAAAGAAAACCAATAATAATATTTCTCTATACCAACCTACCTACCTACGTATGTGAAGTCTATATATATATATTATATACATCCATATATGAAACTCTATATACCTAATTATTTTTCACATTTTTCAGTCAGAAATGGATTTATTTTTCACAACTGTCGCATATATAAATTTTTTTCAAAAATAGAGAAAGAAAAGCTCTTACTTATCAAAACAGTTGATTTTTGTTTATTAGTTGAAATTTCTTGTTTATGCAATATTTTGATTTCCTTCATATTTTAGTGACATTTTCTTTCATAAGAAAATTTAGTTATGATGGTTATACTGATGAACATATACTGATGATTTAACTATTATGGTTAACAAAGATTTTTCCAATTTCCAGTGGAATGAAATTTGGCATTTGACATGCTTTTGTTATTTGATAGGCCAAGTTCGTTAATGGGTGAAATCGACCAAGGGGAAAGAGGGGCTTGAGAGAGGAGGAAATCCAAGATTTTGAACTTCTGTCTAACAAAATTTTTTGTATTTCTCTTATTTACATAAATATAAACTATATCACTATGATACCTGGATGTTCAATATGGTTCCTTTAACCAGGACACTTCACTCCGATGTGACGAATTTTTTTTTAAATATTGAATTTTTATTTGCAGAAAACAATTAATATCATTTACATTTTATTAACCAATTCACGTGGAAATTAAGTTGCTGTCAACTGACATTTCTTATAAATGTTTGAATGTTTTTTTAAAAAGAAAACTTTAAAGTAAAAAAAGTTAAAAATTTGAGTAAAACATTAATAGTTAGTAAATGAAATACTTTTACTAATAATTTCTTAGTAAAAAGTAATGGTAGGGGTCCTTTTGGAGTAATCAACAATGATCTATGTTAATAAACATGTAATCTCAATAATTCGAATCGACTCCGATTATTCCTTAATGTTTACATTTGTTTTTCTTTAAAAAAATGTAATAAATAGGACTGTCAACAATAGCCAGGAAAAGTCTAGCGTTTTTACCTTTTTCAACTTTTAATAAATATTCAGAAATTCATAAAATATTCATCGAAAGATTGCATTATTTTAGAAGGTAAAACTTTCAACTACTCACAAGTATCATTGTTTTCTTAACTATTACAGGTATTGAGTGTTCAGTATTGCTCGTTGCCCATAGTATTGTTAACGCCTACCACAAATGGAATTTATAATAAAGATCAAAGATTGATTATTGTTGATTGTTTTTTGTCCAGCATCATTCTGATTTCAAGCCACATTGTACACCCATTTAATAAAATATATTGTAATCTACGTTTAAGTTTAGTTTGTCTCTTGTTGTCGAAGGAGAGACTAACCCATTTGATGATAATGCAACGATGTGTATATATTGTTGTTGTGATTGCCTATATAGAAGTATAAAATGTACCCTACCTATCTTAAATAGTACTACTACTACATATATTTACAAGAAGATGCTAGCTACTTCTATGCTAACATATTCTTCATTGTAAGTTGAAGTAAGTGCACTGAAAATGTACTTTTATCTATTTAGATATAAATTAGGTCGATTTATTTCTAGAAAATCTATGTAAACAGTGTGGATATATATATATATATATATATATATATATATATATATATATATATATATATATAAAGTCAGTCTAATACTTATTCGACTACACTCTACTCAATAACTGTAATGTTGTTAACGCAAATCTGTTTTACTATATCTATATACTTATATTAATGTATATATATATATATATATATATATATATATATATATATTGTAAAAAAAAAATAAATAAAAGTGTTTAGTTTAAAAAAAAAACTAAACACTTTATTGAAAATAATTGAATTATCAATTATTTTCATAAATATGAAATTAAGTTAATTTAGTAATTTTAATTAAAAGAGGTATTATGATGTATTTTTAAAAAAAAAATAATGAAAACTAAATATACGGTACTTTAGAAAAAAAAATCCAAAGCAGAGTATTGTATGTGGAATTATGAAAATTGGAAAACGATCGGTGCTAACGCGATACACGTAAATATAAAAAAAATAACACGTTGAACCGAAAGTCTTTCAATAAAAGCTGGGCCCATTTAAAAAGATAATATTGAGGTAGTAAGATCTTTACTATCCAGTAAGTGTCTAAGTTATCGACAAGTGATTCGAATCTGAAAAAAAATAAAAAGTACAAAAAAAAGAACAAAACAAAATATATGTTAAAATAAAATATATTTGAAATAAATAATTTTTAATTTAATATGTTGATAGTATAACTATCCTTAAAATACTAAGTTTGGTTGTACAAGTTATAAAAAAAAAGATTACATGAATATGTGCTAGATTGAACTGTAGTAAAAGAAATATCGTATATAAAAAAAAACGACACTACAGTAAAAAAAAATATGTTCAAATATGTCTGATTTGCAAAAATATAAATATGGACTACAAATTTAATTCAGATACATAGTTGTATATAAAAGAGACATTACGCTTCTGTAAAAAAAAAATACACGGCCGAAAACGCCAAGCGTATACAAACAATATAGTTATAAATTGAAAAAGTCATTGCATATTCACATAAAATATAAATTGTACAGCAAAAATGTGTATAGAATGTGTATTGAATTGTGACAAGTTTGAGAGACCACAAGTTTCGGAATAGTGAATTAAATAAATTATACAAAAAAAATATACTTAGATACAATCAGATAGAAACCATTAATTCGCCCATTCGATACTTCAGCACAATCCATAATAAATATTCAATTTGTAAATTGAAGAAATAAAAATTCAAAATACCATCTGATTAATTCATGTGAGACAATTACTTTTAGTAACTGTACTGAGAGAAGTACTTTTAGTAACTCATTTGAAATATGTGCAGAAATATCGAAGTAAGCTTGGATATACGCAAGTCACATCCGATCTAAGTAAATGCTTGTTGAAATTATGTAAATTCTCAACTCGCATAAACCAACAATTATATAAATTATTATTTTTTGAATAATAAAAATATGAAAACAAAGTAATAATAAATTTTAAACAGTGGAGTAGTAAAAAAAATTATTCTCCACTCCAGGGGGCCAAAAAAATTAGACATGCTAATTGAAAAATATTAAAGCAAGAATGACACGAATAGATGAATGAAAAATCTTACAAATGTGGATTAGACGTGAAGATTTAAATACATTTAGATATTTAATTAGGATGCAGTAACGTTACCATTCCCTTGATATCCTCTGAGATAGTATGGCCGAATGTTGTATATCGACATGCCGAAGGTTTTCTTATTAGACTTTGGAGCTTTTAGCCTAACTGAAGTTGGTGTAGTGAACTTTATTATCTTGTACGGCCCATTGAATTTTGAAGCGAATTTAGGTGCGATATTCTTGTTCATATTCGGGGCCAAGTTTTTTACCATGACCAATTGACCCACTTTATATTTAGACAGCGTTGGTTTATTTAAAGTTTGGTTGACTCGTTGTTGGTGAGCAATCTTTAACGCATCTTGTATATGTGCTTGTGATGGTTTACCAGAACTCGTGATTAACTCAGTTAATTCGTTTATAATCACAAACGGCGTCATTAACTTTCTACCAAAATAAACTTCAGCTGGTGTTGAGTCGATTGTACTTTTGTAGGAGTTGTTGTAATTGAAAATTACAAAACTCAAAAATTTTGACCAATTTTTATGTTGTACAGAATATTCTTTGAGAATGCATCCTAAATTATATTTTATCTGTCGATTGAGGCACTCGCTCTTGTTCGAAGATGGTGTATAGCTCGAACAGTAGGCAGCTCTAATACCATTATTAAATAAGAAGGTTTTCCACTTGATCGACGCAAAGGCTGGTCCGTTGTCGGCTACAACAACCGTCGGATATCCGTTTTGCAGGAAAATCTTCTGTATCAGTGAAATGGCAACGTCACTGGTCTGCCTTTTACATGGAAAGGCGAAAGCAAATTTTGAAAATCCATCTACAATAGAAAAAATATATTTAAAACCTTCACTTGATCTAATAATAGGACCGATAAAGTCGACGTACAAAGTATGTAGGGTATACTCCGGCACAGAACTACTCAACTGAACCTTATCGTTACGTGTATATGGCCTTATAGCCTGGCACACTTTACAGGTTCTGACATAGTCCCTTACTTTTGCATAGAGGTTTTTGTAGTAAAATATTTTACTAATTTCACGGAATGTTTTAATTACTGAATTATGCGCAGCATACTTGGAATCATGATAATATCGAAGAACGTAATCGAGTAAATTATCTGGTAAAAATATACGTTTTAGTCGATTCCTTCCGACGAACTTATAAATTAACCCATCCTTTATGCAAAAATTAGGGACATTTATCTGAGCCTTAAGGTTTTGATAAATGATTTTACATTCGGGAGAGTTACGTTGCTCGCTTTTAATAGAAAGGTAATCAAAATTTGTATTAGCTAAAACGTTAATAAAGTTCAGTTGCGCATTGTTCCTGATTTCTTCATTCACCGATTCTAAGTCAGTTTGATCCAAAGTATTGGTTATCTTTTTTAAAAGGTTTGCATAACCTGGATCATTGCTATGCAACTCTTTAACTTTAATGAAATTTTTGCCTGAATCTTGATTTGAATCAGAAAATTTGTTCACTAATATATGGTCAGTTTCGTATAACCTAGATAGAAAATCGGCCATATTGTTCAATTTGCCCTTAATATGTTCCGGGGTAAAGTCATATCTCGAAATTTTAAGGATCCACCTAGATAATTTATTAAATTTATTGGGGGTATTAAAAATCCACAATAACGACCTGCAGTCAGTCTGTAGAGTAAACTTGCGGTCGGTTAAAAAATCTTTAAATTTATCTAGGGCCGTTACTACTGCGAGAAGTTCTAATTCATGACTGTTATATTTTAATTCGGCTGGATTCAATTTTCGAGAACAGTACATAATGGGGTGCAAACCGTCATCATACTTTTGAAGTAATACCGCGCCCAGACTAGTAGCTGATCCGTCAGTTTGTAGCACAAAAGGTTTGTCAAAATTAGGATGTTTTAAGACAGGCGCACTTACTAAAGATTTTTTTAAAGTAGAAATTGCATCAAGATGAACCTTAGTAATTTTGAACCTAACACCTTTCTTTTTTAAATCGTTTAACGGAGCTACAATCTGACTGAACATGGGAATATAGCGGGAGTAAAAAGCCGCAGCCCCAATTAGACGCATAACTTCTTTGACGTTTTTTGGAGTTGGCATGTCATTGATTGCTTGCACCTTAATAGGGTCTATAAAGCGTCCCTCAGCGGATATTACGCTACCCAACAAACGTACCCTCGACATACAAAATCGAGCCTTAGAAGGATTAATAGTGATACCGATAGACTTTATTTTAGTGAACAAGAGATTCAGGTGATTTAAATGTGATTCAATGTCGGGCGAATGTACAATTAAATCGTCATAATAAATAAGAAGAAATTTATGACGAAATTCTGCGAGACTGGAATTTAAAAAACGAGCCAATGATTGACTAGCCACCTTTAGCCCGAAAGGCATGGTGTTGTACTCAAACAGACCATATTGTGTGACGATCGCGGTGACATGTTTCGAGTCATCTGATAATTTTATCTGATGAAAACTGGATTTCATGTCGAGGAGTGTAAACACTTTCGAATTACCTAAGCTAGCGAAAATATGAGCCATACTGGCTGAACTCATCGGATCAAACTCTATATGTTTGTTAACAAACCTATAGTCAGCGACTAACCGATAAGAATCGTCTTTCTTTTTAACAAAGAAGACGGGTGAGCTATAATTAGAGTTCGAAGGAGAAAGTACCCCTTGTGTAACAAGCTCTTGAACATGCTCGTCCAAAAGTTTGGCTTTATCGGGTGCCAGATAGTAAGGAGCTTTACAAACCGGAATGTTATCGATTAACTTAATTTTATATTCAAAACCCTTGGCAAGACCAGGAATGTCAGAAAAAATCGATTTAAATTTTTGAAGAAGTGTTTGCAACACTTTGGTTTGTTTGCTATTAAGATTTACTTTCGCTTCGACAATGGTATTAATAATTCGATTATTGTTACAAAAACCCGAAAACGGTATTTCAACATTAGGATGAAAATAAAATTTGATCGTCGACTCAAACGGTAATGAATCTACTATAAAAAAAGTTTGAGTCCATGAAAAATTAGCCAATTTAAAATGAAGTTTCGCAGTTAAATTACATTTTAAAAAATTATTTCCCGGCAAAGAAATAGTTTTATCAATTGATTCGGTGACGATGTTTCTATTGTTAGATTTTAACTTGTTAAAAGTCGCAGTTTTAATAGCATTAACAGTAGCACCGGAATCAAAAAGTGTTAATAAAGGATAACCTTGAATGAAAATGGTTTGTAGGGGTAAAATAGTATAATTTAAAATAACATCATTAATAAGAAACTTGGGGTCTATTGCGAGTTTTTTGGAACCGTAGTACTAACATTTATATTATCCTTCTTTCTTTTAAAACAATATTTAAAATTGTGATTAGTACCTTTACAGAAGGTACAAAAAAGTTTAGAGTCATTATGCGTATTTTGAATTGAAGTAACGTTTACACTGACGGGTGTTGTAGTTATTCGCGCTTGAATTTCCTCAATTTTAGTGATTAGTTGATACAAATCTTTATAAGTATCGGGAATTTGATATAAACCAAGAATAGATAGTACAGAATTATTGGCATGAGCAAAAATAATTTGTATGATTTCGGATTCAGATGAATCATTAAGTAGGATGTTCGCGAATTTTATTATTGAAGGAACAAATGTCGAAAATTTTTCAGTGTTAGGTTGATTTCGCCGGACCAATCTATCAATTAATATCTGTTTAGTCAAAGGTGGAATATAAACTTGTAATAAATTATGTTTAATATTTTGCCAAGACAAAGAGTCAGCCAAACAAGTAGACCAAAACGTTTGTGCGTTCGAAGCACACCTATTGATTAAAGATTTCAAAAGAACGTCTATAGGTAAAAAATTAATATCAACTAAATGTTGAGTATCGACAATAAACTGTATAATATTTTCTGGAACCGAAATGTCCAGAATAGTGATTTTATTTATAAAGGAATCTATACTCGGTTTTGCAAAAAAACTAAAATTTGAAGTTAATTGATTTGAACTAGTGTTATTATTTGATAGAGTAGTTGTTATTGTTGCCAAGGCATCGGTAATGCTACTAATCTGCTTGCTTTGCTGTTGTATTTGTTGCTGTACATCCGAAACGTGCAGCACTGACGCATGGAACTGTTGAGCTGTAGTCTGCATCTGCGTAGTTATAGCCGCTAAGTTAACCGCTGATACTTGATGAGGCGTGATGAATAAGTCATCTGGTGAAGCTGGAGGATCGTCATCTCCTGGGGTACCTGGTGTATTACGAGTTGTTCTCGGCATAATGAAAATTTAAACCACAAACAAAATAGAAGAAAGAGAAAAAAATTAGCACTAAGTTAAATATAATTATAGAATTAAAGAGAATGTAAAAGATATAAATGTATAAATATAAAGAAAAAATTATAATCATTTCAACTTTCAAAAAGAATTTCAGAATCACAAGTCGAGCTTTGTGAAAACTATCGAAAACAAAAGACACATATGGATATTTGCTCTGCTTCCATATGTGTATTTAAAAAAAAATAAATATATATATATTTAGTTTAAAAAAAAAATTGGTGTTTAGTTTTAAAAAAAAACTAAACACTTTATAGAAAATAATTGAATTATCAATTATTTTCATAAATATTAAATTAAGTTAATTTAGTAATTTTAATTAAAAGAGGTATTATGATGTATTTAAAAAAAAAAAATAATGAAAACTAAATATACGGTACTTTAGAAAAAAAAATCCAAAGCAGAGTATTGTATGTGGAATTATGAAAATTGGAAAACGATCGGTGCTAACGCGATACACGTAAATATAAAAAAAATAACACGTTGAACCGAAAGTCTTTCAATAAAAGCTGGGCCCATTTAAAAAGATAATATTGAGGTAGTAAGATCTTTACTATCCAGTAAGTGTCTAAGTTATCGACAAGTGATTCGAATCTGAAAAAAAATAAAAAGTACAAAAAAAAGAACAAAACAAAATATATGTTAAAATAAAATATATTTGAAATAAATAATTTTTAATTTAATATGTTGATAGTATAACTATCCTTAAAATACTAAGTTTGGTTGTACAAGTTATAAACAAAAAGATTACATGAATATGTGCTAGATTGAACTGTAGTAAAAGAAATATCGTATATAAAAAAAAAACGACACTACAGTAAAAAAAAATATGTTCAAATATGTCTGATTTGCAAAAATATAAATATGGACTACAAATTTAATTCAGATACATAGTTGTATATAAAAGAGACATTACGCTTCTGTAAAAAAAAAATACACGACCGAAAACGCCAAGCGTATACAAACAATATAGTTATAAATTGAAAAAGTCATTGCATATTCACATAAAATATAAATTGTACAGCAAAAATGTGTATAGAATGTGTATTGAATTGTGACAAGTTTGAGAGACCACAAGTTTCGGAATAGTGAATTAAATAAATTATACAAAAAAAATATACTTAGATACAATCAGATAGAAACCATTAATTCGCCCATTCGATACTTCAGCACAATCCATAATAAATATTCAATTTGTAAATTGAAGAAATAAAAATTCAAAATACCATCTGATTAATTCATGTGAGACAATTACTTTTAGTAACTGTACTGAGAGAAGTACTTTTAGTAACTCATTTGAAATATGTGCAGAAATATCGAAGTAAGCTTGGATATACGCAAGTCACATCCGATCTAAGTAAATGCTTGTTGAAATTATGTAAATTCTCAACTCGCATAAACCAACAATTATATAAATTATTATTTTTTGAATAATAAAAATATGAAAACAAAGTAATAATAAATTTTAAACAGTGGAGTAGTAAAAAAAATTATTCTCCAATATATATATATATATAGTTGATTTTTCCATGGGGATGATTGGGGAGGACAATTTTAGAACTTAGTGTTTTTTACTCAAAATAAATACAAATTCTGTGATCTAGAAAAATTCATGACCCAGGAGCGGCGTCAACGTAGCGAAATTCCTTAGAACATATAAATCACTTTCTAGTGGTTAAAATTTTAGTTTGATCGAAATTTCGTATAGATATAGTGAAAGAAGAAAATATAATAAAAAAATAGCTCGTTTTATATTAGAACAATCGAAAAATGATTAAGTAAGTAAACTTGTGGAAAATCAATTTGGCTACAATTCAATATCTTATTATATTTTCTCAAACTCTAATGTGTACAGAGATTCCAATTTTAATTTTCAATCTTAAATTGTAAATATTTCTGCAAATATTAGTGAAAACAGAAAAAATTATTACAAACGAATTTATAGTAAAACTAATTTACGTCTTTTCTTCTTATGTATTATTCGATTTTTTTAAATAGATTTTATCAAATACAAATATATTTTAACTCGTAGTTATAAAATTGATATGACTGAAGTCAATTTGTATTGTCTCAAATATAATTCTAAACGTACGAATGAAATAAATACATTTTCAGAAAACTAATCATTTTAGAAACTAAAAATTTTAACATAAGTTTATAAGCGACAAAATTATAATTCTCAATGTAATAAAATGAATAAATCTGACCCACGACTAGGGTTTTACCGAGGCTACGAGGTAACCTCGCCTCCCACAAAAACCTCGCCTCGGCTGAGGCATTGAGAAAATATATGTAATGTTAATACATGTTAAGTATTATATCTTCCTCTTACGTATAAAAATAAAATAAAATGTTGTATCTACAAAAAACATTTACTACAAGAATAATCCAAATTTTGAGGGTCTGTTCATTTTATATATAATACTGTAATACTATATTATATAACGTATGTTTTCATTATTGTTATTTTAATGAATAAATATATAATTAAATTAATAAATTTAAAAGAATTGAAAAAAAGTTTAAATTCCTTTATACTTACAGTAACTTGTATATGGGTTTCGCATTGGAAATCGTGGAAGTATTTTGAAGAACCTCTTATATAGTTCTTAAAACATCACAGGATTTCATCTTTTCATAATATTTTTTTTAGGCCAAATTTTTTTGAATTTACTGTTTTCATTCGAGGAATGATTAGTATTTAGAGACTAAGCAACTTATATTCCGTGTTTTAAAGACATTTATTTTCTAACAAGTTTTTTTTAACCATATTATGTACATTCATGCAAAATAAGTCAAATTTAGTAAAAATTTAACTCGGGCGAGGCGAGGCGAGTTGAGGCGAGGATGATAGCTAACCCAACCGAAGCGAGGCGAGGCTGGTCAACATTCGCCGAGGCCGAGGCGAGGCGAGGTTGATATTTAAAAAAGCGAGGCGAGGCGAGGTGATACCAAAACCTCGCCTCGCCTCGTGCCTCGTGAAACACAGCCCAGGATATTTGTTTTTGTCACATTTTCTATAATATCCCTTAAAATAGGTCGAAAGATGTTCTCTGAACCAAAACACATCGTAATTCACGAAAAATCACAGTTTGATTTATCGTTAAAGAACGAGTAAGATGAATCAACAGTTTCATATTTTCATTCGATTAAAATTGATTTTAAATAAGCTTTGAAGGACAATTTTGATTACATTGGTACCAAACGGAATAAACCGTCATGAAATTTGAGATCGTCTTAAGGTTACATTCTTGAGAAGTTTAACTAATAAAAAATACCTCAATTTAAGTAAGAACAGCGGATTATTCAACATTAGAATGTCGATTCTTTGTGAATTCACCTGTATTTTCATTTATTAAATTGAACCAATAATTTTCAAATAAAGTTTTTTTTCTCTGACATAAGGTAAAATAATATATAAGTTATATGTAAATTTAAACTAACAAAAGAAAAAAAAAATGCCGAAAATTCCTATTAGATTTTCTTTCGAATATATACTACTAATTTGATTATTGAAGTTTATTGGGAAATTTTATCGTGTATAATACACCAATGATAATATAATAATTTTTACGGTGATACATTTAAAATTTACGGGTTATAAAGTAAATTATTTCTTATATATACGAATTGGAGAAGAGGGAAATTTATGGTTACAAATAAGCGAAAGCAGTAAGGGTATTTTTTTTACTATTTATTAAAGCGTATTGTTTTTAATCAAATTTTGAGTGTGTATACCTCATACTATATCCCATATTACTTACTTGATTAAATGGCCGTATATATTGTCTTACGTCGACGATTTTCATTTTATTCATACATTTTAGACCATTAAATTTCACATAAAAACACTAGGTCTGGTACGCAGAGAATAAGGGTTTAAGTATGTATAACCGATTTATATGTGTTACAAATTATTACTATGTTTAAATCGAAAAATAGTGTAGAAAACCAAATACGTATTTTATGACCTTTTATAAAAATAACATTCTTTTTTTAAATGGTTAAATTTCTCTTGTGTTATCAAGTTATTCATTCCAGTTTATTTCTGTTTCTGAGCTATGGCTTAGCATGACTAAAAATTCTTTAATAATGGTTTAAAAACATATTTAGAAAATCGTTATTGATTAATTTAAAAAAGATTAGGTTAAAGATAATTAATGGAAAATTTTTGACTTTTTTTATTACTTCCTATAGTTGCATGTGTAACCTTTTCATTATTTTATTTTTATTATAAATATAAAAAATATGGAATTGTAATATAATCAGAAAAAAAAAGTTAAACTTCCCTCAAAATTTAAGATTTTTCATTTTAAAAGGGCTTATAATGAAAAAAAAAAATATTGAAAAAATTCCCTCGGTTAACCACAAACGAGATAGGAAAGTGTTTTTAGTTTGTCACAATAAAAAATTTGTAACATGAAAACATTTTATGGTTATTGAACATTCTACTAAACGTGATTAGACAAATAGTTTGAAAGAAAAACGGTCATATTTAATCTTAAATGAAAAATTAAATAAATATTTAAAACTTGCTTATACACGCGACGCGGCTGCACTAGCGTTTAATTAATATATCTCCGGCTTCCGTCATAAAATACATACCAGTTTCTAAGTCTTATCATTAGCGAATCATTTAGTACAAAAATTTTCATCAATCTCGGTCCAGTAATTTTTGCGTGATGCTCGAACAAACAGTCAATTGCAGTTTTAGAATATTAAACATACGTACGTCACTCAAAATTATTTGTCGCCTGGGCTTACTTTTCTGCTCCTATAGTATTAAATTATGTGTATTGTAAAGTCATAGGCCGCTTAAGGCTGAAGCATAGATATCTTAACAACCTGATCAGAATTTGTGGGTGCGAAATATTAAATCGGATGAGAAACAAATATAAATTCGATGACATATTCTGATTTTATTTGAATGGAAATTTATGTGAATGTGTTCTCACCCGACGTAGTTTATCTACCAGGGAACGTATCGTGTATATAACCTCATCGTGAAGTGTCAAAAATAGAAATACATTCGTAAAATTTCACAACAAAATGTATAATAATAATAAAAAAGTCACTACGTATTAGTCTTGTTATTTTCTTTAATTTAAGTTTTCAGGGGCACTTCAACTAAACAAGGTTTAAAAAATAACGTCAAATAAGGCAAAATACTAAAGACAAATAATTGGGACAATCATTAATCTAGTAACACTTATTTTTTTATGTTTAAATCAAATTAATTGAAGTACTCTGTCTGTTCAAAACATGTATTCAAATACCCAACGAATCCCTCATTAGGATGCTTTATACAAAAAAAATAAATTACTAGTCAGTCATCGTGATATCAACACAATCAATTATAATTCTTGGATTTATTTACGCATACAATAATTATACAGAACATTTTTTATATTCTCATCATTCCAAAGATAAGCAATCATTAAAAGTACTACTACTTAAAAAAAAGTACTAAAATTTAAATGGCTTAAGTATTTGTTCGAAATTCTATAATTATTTCGATAACGAATTTATGTATTAAAAGCTTATTGTTAGTGATTTTTTAGAAACTTTCCTCCGAAAGAGCTATTGTTTTTGTGTCGATTAAAATTTCGTATAAATTTATTTAAATGTTCATCGATCCTATCTAATAGATGTTAAAAAAAAATAAGAATTTGAGAAAAATGATTGGATAATGAATTGTGGCAAACATTATTTTCTCCATAAGTTCATTCCTTATACAGCGAGTTTTTTGAACTACACCCAATCTGGAAACAATGTATGTATCTATCGCTGTCCTTATACAGCGCATCAGAATACGGTGTACTCTGTTATACCCAAACTCACAGACATTTGTAAAGTGCATTTTCGTTGGAACAAAGTAAATCCACATCATGGATCACTGCGCACAGAGAGTGATGTACATATCACGTCTGTATACATATCAATGTATACATATCACTGTATACATTGTTATTCACTGCTTATTTTGGTATTTGCAAGGCCAATATTATTAATAAATGACATAGATCAAGGGAAAAGGGGGGCATACAGAAAGAAGAAAACACAAAATATTATATATCTCTCTTTATATTCTCTCTCAATCGAATATACTCTACGTCTATTCAAATAGACCCAATTGGAACATTGTGTAGTGCATCTATCACTGTCCATATGCAGCGCACCACGACACGGTGCACTCTGTTACACCCAAACTCACAGATATTTGTAGAGTGCAGTTTCGGTAGATCAATGCCATTTATTAATAAATTTGGCCTTGCAGATACCAAAATGATATCAAATACGCAGTTTATTTTGATCAAACTGTGATTGTTAGAGTGTGATTTATATGTATTCTAAGGAAATTCGTCAAGTTGACGCAGCGGCTACGTAACGAAATTTTTAAAAATGGATATGTATCTGCAAATTGAAATGATATGAATAAAAAAAGAAACTATATCCACGAGATACTAAAATTAAGTACTTTTAACGGTGTTATGTGTATTCATTTTCTAATGTTACAACAAATACATTGGGTGTAAAAGTAGAATATAAAACTCAAGAAGAACTTTTTGAGATATGTCTACCCAACTCTTCCACCACGGTACTCCCTTAAGCAAGCGAGTACAAATGTATTGAAATAATAACAACAGAATAACAGTCAGTCAGTCAGTACCTATACGATGAATATGTATGGATGTGTTTACTACGAGAAAACATACTTCACCATTAATTAGGAATACTAAGTTATAGTGAAAAGTTACAAAGAGGTGTCACGACCTGAAGTTTTCAAGTATTTTCTTATCTCTTTGTATTTCTTACAGTTACAGTGATATACATACTGTGTGCAGTGTTTGTGGTTTTTTTGTTTGGTTGTCCGTCCGCTGTCTTGTCGTGTTTCGCTCTTATTTGTTTCGCGATGATATTTTAACAACAATAACAAATTTTTGTAGCACTATAACACAAAACAATTCTTACTTTAGGTGTATGTTTTTAGAGTACTTATTGTTTTATAATTTTGTATTCTTTTAGGTTTGTACAAATGCTATGAATAGAGAAAAAAGGTACGTAAGACATTAATCTAGTAAAAATGTTCTCTTCTTATTCATTTTTCTGTATTTTAACCCTTTAACTGCTAAATATTAGTTATTATTAGAATATTTATTGACATGCTCAGAGAGCTAATCAAATTACATTAAATTGTGTTACATTAACCAATTAAATAGAACTTATTCTTAAAAAAAAAGACAACAAAATATTTTATCAATAAAAACATAATTAAAAAACATTATATTATCGAATGATAATTAGTGAGAATTCTACGTTTTTGAAATAAAATTTCAAATTCGCCCCTTTTACTTAGATCAGTTTTTTCTATTATAAATACGTTTTTCGACTACAATGTAGTCATCATCAGTATAAATTAGCTAGTCGTACTTTACTCTTTGATAATTAGAAATAGATATAAATTCGAGATCAACAGACAAAAATAAAAATAAATAGAAAATTAACTAGATTAAAATATACTAGATTTAAAATATAATAAATTTTAAACTATATTGAAATTGCTCTTGTTAAAATTTCCTTCATTCACATTTATTCCTGTTAATTTTACTCTTATTAAAATTACTCTTATATTGTCGCAGAATATTACTTGTTGCTAATTTGGTGACAGTTTCACGCGTTTCGTAATACTTGGATCCAATACCAGAATCCTGTATTCTTATAATCATTTTTAAATTAATCACCTAAGAATTGAACCAGTATTTCTCAGCATACTTATCTTATCGGATGAGGGACAGTGTGAGGGCATGCATGGTATACATGTGATTATAGCACGGTAAGTAGTTAATCTCATGCAATGTAAACTTTAGACTGAAAGGGACTGTTTGCGATAGAATAAATTTATGTTGATTTCATTTTTTTTTTCATATATTTTTTTTTCATAAATACAGTATATACCGGGTATTTAAGTAGTTGGTTTTTTTACTCGTTTTAAATATATTTAATATATACATATTTGTTTAAATATTGAGGTATAAATTAGGATATTTCATAGCTCGAAAATTATTTTCTGAATCAAGATTTTTGCTCGAGTCTGTAAATAAAAATGTTTAATGATATCATACAGTCTTTCTTGTCTCTGGAATGTATTCATGAATATCTATGATTGTTGATAATATTCTTTCAGTGTGCTTTCTTTTTTTCAATAGTGAATATATTATTGATTCAGAAATCAATTCAAATTCATCAAACCGACTCATTTTGGTTCCATTTTGATGCTTTCTGTATTAATGATATTAAAATTATGTTCATAATTGATGCCAGAATCAATTGATTGAAACTTGTATCAATTGAACAAATTTTTAACGGAACAGCGTATCAAAAAACTTGTTGATATAATAAAACAATTTTTACAAAATAAAATCTATAATCAAAGGAATAGATTACTTTGATGAATTCCAATACAAGAAAGTATATAATTAGTGACCCAACCAAAAAATGAATTTGAATATGTGAAACTGTGAATCGTAAGCACATTAAATTTTGAATCAATTTGAAAGGGTCATATTCTTTTGGAGATATGGAAGAATTAAGTTATTGTTATTAAACCAAAATAGCGTTTTTCACTAGTTCGAAACAAAAATGATACATCGGATTAAAAAGTTTTGACCGTTTCATGTTTCTAACAATAAAGTTTGAAATGGAAACGAATTGTCGTAGGTTTTCTAAATTTCAGACACACTATAAGAATGGATTTCATACTACAATGAAATGATAAATGTTATTCTAGAATTATCCGAGAAAGTAAAATATCATAGAATATACCTAAGAATATACAGACGAATATGAAGAGTTAAAATGTTCAATTAATTATAATATTTAAATAATTGTCTTCGCCTGTGAGGAAATAATAATAAATATAACAAACGATTGTAATTTGGCGCGACAATTGTGACTCACTATTGTGTATTGCTCCAGAAGAATAGTTCGAGAACATAGGAAGAAGCTACAATATAACAGTCGTTTATAAATATATACTTAATGACAATGTTAAGATGTGTGTAAGATCGTACGCCGTATATACTAAACAATGAACACACAAGAGTTGAGAAACATTCGAGAAAATGCAAAGAAAATGAACATTTAAGTTTATATATATATATATATATATATATATATATATATATATATATATAGAGCAGAAGCAAGTCTGTCGTTGATGTCGACATCTGAACGGCTGAACGCACCAAGTTAAGTTATAATAATAAGTCCATAAGGAGTTTTGTGAATAATTATACTACATTACTTCAATAAAACTAAATTTAATAAAATTTGTTCCCATTCGTAATTTTATTGTTCTTAAATTTGATTTCCTGTTTTTTGTTTTTTATAAAAAAATTTCGTTAAAAAATCTTTGTGTATTGTCTTTCGTAAATCTTTTAGATTGAAGCATAACAATTTTTTCTTCTTTACCTTTTTTTGTTTGAGAAATAAAATGAATTAATTTTAGAAATACTGATAAATTCATTGATAACATGAGTTATGCGTAGTTTATTTATTATTTCATTTTTGTACTTGTAAATATTCTTAGGCGTGTAGATAATATCTTGTAGTTTAATGATTCAGACATTTCCACCCAATCTGGGGTACCACATGGAATACATGTAAGCTTTCAACTGCATGCTATCGTTTATTCAAAATTTATATGCACTTGTTTCCATCACGTCTGTACATTTTTCCATCTTTTCAGTCTTTTTATTTTATCAATTTTTTAAATTAATTACCTTGTAAAGTAATAATAGTTATATTAAATAATTATTATTTAAATAAATAATAAATATATATAAAAGATATAATTGATCTTTATTGATTTGATTTATGAAATGTTATTATTTTTTATATGTAAATTACCATGGTTGTTAACATTCAAAGCAATCGTGATAATAGAGGGAAGTTATAGTTGTTATGCAACAGATAAAAATGATGAACAAAATTATAATAATAATTTAATGAAGAAGCGATACCGCTACAACCTAAACTCGTAGATATTGACTTTGCACAAATGTAATATCCGTCAATTCATTTTGGGTATTGTACCCACCACTGGTTACCAATTACTGACATTGTATCGGATTATGTGATGCATGTAAAGCTTAATTAAGGCTAAACAACATTATATAGATAGCACATACACATGTTAACTGTATAATATATATAGAACATGTATCAGAGGAGGTGTTGGATTGGATATGTGAAGTTTTCATTGTTTGAGTTGCAAATCTTGCAGTTCTTCGAGTGGCCACTTTGTGTTGTCTAGATATGTATTATATACATTTCTGGCAAATATAAACTAATCTAAAACTATTGTGGTATTCTAGTGGGAGAGTGTATTACTTTTTGTTGCCAGTAGCGGGTTGTAATATATTTTATAGCGATAAACATCTTTTTACCTATATACATAGATTTTTTAAATGCATATGGGGAATTGCTCGTATATAACATGAGAAATGTCAAAGAAAAATAATATTGGTTTAAAACTAACCGTACATATTTTTCTTGGAATCATGGGATATTAGAACTGATTATATATAGACCGAGTGTGAGAAAGAACGCGCAGAATAGTTTTGCAAACTAGTTAATGAATTTGCCAATTGACATACTTGTCTTATCAAATGCCAAAAGCGCAAATGAACTTAGGCCTACTTTTTTTGTATTTAAAAGCACACGTGCGGGAAAAAATGCGCTATTAAACACCAAATTTCCCTGTTAGTTGAAGTGGATAATGGAAAAATTTATTTTCGTATTATTAATAAAATTGCAAGGAAAACTGGTAGTAGCACCTAAATAACAATTTTCATGTGCCCATTTGTAGAAAATACATATTTGTTATTTTAATACGTTTTATTTATTATCGTTGTGCTATTTATGATGTTGAAGCCAAATATTTCAAAAACAATCTTTCTGGAAATTTATGCTCAGAAACGAATTTTAATCGTTTTTAATGTACACATATTATTTTTTTAAGTATCACCCGTTTTAGTCTCTGCACATGTTGTTGTTAATTAAACGATTATTTTGGACCAGGACCAAATATTGATGATTGTCGTAATAACTTTATTGTTTAAAAATAAAATCCACACACATCCACGCACACATTAGGATCCACACACATTGACGATAGAATACGAACTCAAATGTAATACAACATTCACTTAGTGTAATGGAGTACTTGAAATACACAACTTGATATCTACATATATTTTACATTTTATACCCGGTATATAATATATACCAGGGTATATTAAGTTTAGTTCCTAATTTCTAACGATTGAAAATACTGATCGCAGAAACAAAATTTTGCTATAGGTGTTCATAAAATTACCTAATAAACAAGATAACTTAAAAAAGTTATGAAATTTCGTATGTGCGTTCAAGAGCTAAAAAGCAAGGTCAAGTTTATGAATGGTCAAAGTCTCACCATGTTTGAGCCAAATGGGCAAAACTGCCTATCTTTGAAACCGTAAGAGATAGAATAAAAAATAAACAATCTTTGTTTGAAACTTTTTTTCAAAAATTCATTATATACTGGGTATTTAAGCAATTAACCCAGTTAGTTATTATTTTCACTTGTCTTTTTAACGTTATGGTATTTCGAGTAGTTATATAATATTATGAGTACACTGAATTTTTGGAAAAATAGTGCTAAAAATTTCATTGGTGACTTTTAGAGAAGTTATTTCAAAATAGCCAAGACGATATGGGCATTTTCAGGATATATGAGTCAAAATTATGGGTTCTGATGTAGTATTATTTTTGTAAATTAATGTATACGTTTAGCGAATAGAAATAAAAGGATAATTCTTTTAATATATTTTGTGCATTTTTTACAACGAAAGAGCTAAAAGTTGAATTGAAGAGAAGGGTACCGTTTCTAATCTAGTAATCTAATAACCTCTAATACTTTACAGTTTACGTTTCGTTAAATGTGTGACAGCTGACCTGAACCTAATGCTTTAAAACACATACCGTATAATAAAATTAAAAGTAACAAACACACATAACTGTGGTAATTTGTAATAAAATATTAAATTTTTGTTACATAAGCATTCTTATTAAATTCATACAAAATAATGTATATCTATTCCGTATGTACAGGCTGTTACAAAATTATATTTCATTATTTCAACAAAAAACATGTGATTAAAGTAGAATCAGATAATAATTTGAATTATCTGAAATGTTTAAAGAAACGATTCTTTTTTAATTTAAATATGGTCATCACTTGAGGATGCTTGGGAGGTATGTCCAAATGCTACGAAACGAACCAAAATTTAGTAGCATATTCCTAACTATATGCAAAAAAGGCCACTGTGAAAATTTCAAAACCATATACTAAGTCGTTTAATAGTTATAACAATTTAAATATTTTACATGTGTTCTTATGGAATTTGTCCACTCAATAGATTAAATTCATTTTAATTACCATTGAAGCGACGAGGCGTCCCGAATATTAAAATCATATTACTTGAGCTCCATAGAAACAATTTTGCATATTTTGAATACCATTCACTAAACGGTTGATGAGACAAAAATTATGAATAGAAATAATAAATGTCTTTGTGACTTATTCGTACATAATATAGAAAGAGAAAAGTATATATATTTTTGTTGATTTAAACTAAACGTACATTATAAAGGTTATGAAGATAATCAAAGAGGTTATTTCAAATTTTGCCCCGGTTCCTAGAGGATGAAGTAGCTAATTCATACTAATGATGACCACTTTGTATTCAAAATACGTGTTTATAAAATACAAATCATTATTCTAGGAACCGGGGCAAAATTTTAAATTTAGTAAACGTACATTCATTTAGTAAAGCTAAAATTAAGTAAAACAAGTAATGTAAGAACTAACTGAGTTAATTGTTTGAATACCCAGTATATGCTGAGTTGTATAACAATGTTGTATATCAATATGAGATGTTATGTATCTACATATGTCCGCCTTCGTACGACTATGAATAGTATGGCATTTGCTCTTTGAGCACAAATTATGAGAAAACCATTGAGTTTTGTTTGAAAAATTTTTCAAACAAAAGTTGTTTATTTTAAAAAGAAGAAGATTTTTTGTGAATAAATTTTTTACGGTTAATCTCTTACGGTTTCAAAGATGTATATTTTCCCCTCTGGCGGGGGGAGACACGTTCCGATTAACGAACTTAACCTAATTTTTTTGCTATAGAACACATATACAAAATTTCATCTTGTTATCTCTTTTCGTTCTTGATTTATGTCAAGGATTAATATTTTTAAGCGTTAAAAAGTCGGGACTAAACTTAATATGCCTTGTATACTTACATATACTGGGTATAAAAATTATCATATTATTTGTTATTTCTTATTTAATTCAACATTAGTGGTAAAATTTTCTATTTTATTTTAAATTCAATATAGTTCTTTCTAGTATTGACATAATTTATTATGTAGGTTACAACACGTAGATATTCACGAATTTCTAATTTTCAGTAATTTTGCCTCTGATTAGTTGTCTTCTTAATATCACTTAAGTTATATAGAATCAGGTTTTATGCAACTTTCTGTATAATATATCTTGACTGTTACTATAAACACAATTTGAATTTGTACATAAAATTTTTCATTTTTAACTTTCAACTTAATATGTGAATGTTATATATAATTCAATTATGGTATTCTTAAAGTTATATTATACATTATTATTATTATTATATGAATATAATGCTGAATTATGAGGAATTTATTATAATTTGTTTTTGTATATTTATATTAAAGCAATTAACAATTAATTAATCTTATACAAAAGTGTATTATAATAGTAATCTATATATATATTTTTACATTATATTTTATAACGTTTTATTTTATATTTTATAATAAACCTTGTTGTCTGTTCAATCATTTTGTTGATGATATAAATTAATGTTTATTAAATTTGTGTTACAACAAAAAATAAATTTCAGTAGAAATTGGAATTGAATTCAATAAAATAAATGAGAATTATAAATGAGAATTATAAATTATTAATCGATAAAATATATTTTCGTGCATTTGTTTTGTTTCAACGAAAAAAAACGCCCGCTAAGATAATATGATAATCTGGGGCAGTTCTTGAGTCAAGATAAGATGTGTTTCAAAATATGTAAATTTTGTTTTCAAAATATGTAACTTAGTTTTTACATGTTTTTCGTGATTATATAAAAATAATTTGTAATCAATCTGTGCCAACAGTATTTTTTTTAATTTTACGAAGATGGTAAATTGTTTATACGAAATATCGTGAGAAAAATATTTCAAACTTCTCCATGATTCCTTGACTTTAGTAAATCAGAGACATCGAAAGTTGGAAAGTCGACATTAAACAAAATGGACATTTTTTTTAATTTTTTCGACTAAAAACAAAATATTTTCTACTATCAACAGGACCTTAACTAAGAATTTATAACCTGAATCGTGGTTATGGAACATTTTCCTCGGTGCGACTTTCACGATGACTCTTCAAAGATTACTGTTGAATCATTAAACTATGAACGATAACTGTTGGTTCATATTCATTAATCGAATTTTCACTAGTCGCGTGTTTCACGATTCGCAGTCACGTCGATCTGGAGATAGAATATGCTTGGCAGAATGAGTTTAAAGTTGATTTGTCGTATAATATTATTACTTAAATGTCTTTTGAGGAGATTGAGGAGATGGAAAATGAATTTACAACTTCATTGCCTCTCCCAGCCAATAGCATATTTTACGTCACTTGGCTCTGTGATCCTTGTAGCATTTGACAGCAGACTCAGTGAGGGATGATTCGCCTCTTCACCGAGATAAAATGTTGTCATTCGAGTCAGAAAACAAAGGATCCATAACTTACGTGGTCTTCTCACTATAAATATCATTAGTTATATTGAATATAGATTATATTCAATCTTGTCTTAAACGACTTTTCAAGTCGTACGAATGTCGTTTACAATCCCTCGAAGAAAAACAGCTCCATAGGACATACAAAGAAGTAATGGTCATCGATTATCATTGGACGATCATCACCCTAGTTACCCCCAAGAAAACATACATTTAATACGAACATCCAAAATAAAAATAAAATATGTTACGTAAATAATTTGATAGTGTTATATAACACATCATGACACAATACATAAAAAAAAATTATTATCCTACATACAAAGGTAAAATTTAAACTTGACTAAATAATAATACAAAAACCTACTACTACCTTCACTAGTGAAGAGTCTCTTTCTAACCACTGTCATCATCATCGTCATGATTATCATTGTGTATGGTAGGATATACCTCCATATGAAGTGTATCTATACCCACAACACATATTGTATGCAAAAGAAGAGGAGGCCTCTTTAAAAGCTGTGAGGGGTATAGTCGAGTCGGTACACAAAGTATACATGTAAGGTGAGTTAGTAGAATGGTGTACGTACTATACTATAGAAGTTTGAAGTGTCCTTGAGATGCGACCGCACGTGATCCTGAATGCATCCACAGGCACGTTCATTATCATTGTGAAACGTCCTATTGCTACTACAACTAGTTGTATATTGTGTAACAAACCTCAAAAACCGAAGATCCAACCATATTATACTAACATTTCCACATCCACCACATTCTCCTATATCTATCTAAGTCCTTTAAACCAACAACAATGAACGAGAGTAAGTAGTGAGTGTTCTGTATTGTGTTAAAAAAAATTATTATCTCTCATAGCTACACCGATATTATGTAGATATACGTTTTTATACGGCTACCTACTTCTGTTTTACAAAATATCTTAATATCGTACGATATCTAACTGATATTTTGTCACATTTGTGGTGTATGTATTTATCTTATGATGCAGTAGTTGTGTATCTTTAATCCGGCATAAGATACATCCTTATATTTATAAGAAAAAAATTTAATTTATTTTAAAATGGTTTTAAATGGCTTTTGGGATCGTCTGTGTATTGGTATCATAAAATAAAACGTTGTTATCCATAGCTGTGTTGACAGTGGAACAACGCAATTCATATAACCTTTTATACTTCGACCTATAGTTAAAATTTCGGCCTAATTTTCTTGATATTTACAAAAAAATTCAGATTAATACATTCTCTAACGAAATGGTTTTGGTTATCTGAAGTCTTCCACGGCGTCTCGTCAATCTTAGACTTTAAGTGATGAAAACTATTTAGAATTGAAACAATTCAATGCAAAGTGCCATAACGCAGTTATGGGGCAACTTTATTTCCTCCATGTCTAATGCAAAATTTGAAGTCTAAAATAATAATATTTCCGAGCCTTGACTATCAATCGACCTAGCGTGGTAGATAAAGTGAACTTAAATAAAATTCATCCAATTTAGTAATTTTACATTATTCCATTTTATCAATAATAACAGAAATATTCCAAATTTTGTTTTTCCCCCTCTCTCTAAATCCTCCTTCCTCTTTCCCCAATAGTTCTCATAGACAAACTTTACTTTTCAAATACCAAAATCATCTACCAAATGTGTATGTGTAGACACATACATATGATGATGGTCATCTACTAAGCAGGATCGAAGGACTTTTGAAGGAATTTGTAAGATTCGTCAACATTTTTGCGTGTGACTTTGGCTTGCGTGTGAAATTTTGGATAAAAAGACAAATGATTTTTGAAAGAAAATATTTTTCATACCTTACAGGTTTTTAAGGAAGCAATTATACAAGACGTACACAACGGTCGTAGAAAGAAAACGCAGCAGGCAATTAATGTCGCCTAGTTTGTAATATATGAATTCAAAATATACTGAAAATAATTAAAACTGAAAATACAACAAGAAGGTGTGTATGTGTACGTTTGGTTATTTTTTATTCCACTCATATAAATCGTGTACAAAATGAAAAGAGAAAAATATAAAAATTATATGTGATAGTGAGTTGGTTATTTCATTTTAATAACTTAAGATTTTTTTTTATGTATTATAAAAAGGAAAATAGGAACGCAATTCACAAAATAAAAAATAAAATAAAAAAATGTTGAGTAACAATAACAAAAGCGTTTCACAGTCCTTCAATCTTTTTTTTTTTTTGTTAGAGGTAGGTGGATGATAATTTTTATATATTTTTTCATCACACTGAACTGAAATCTTGTGAATATAAATTTGAGTTCTGAACCAATTGTTGGTTGGTAGAAAAAATCAAAATATCTAAGTTATTCCATACTTCGAAAATCATGTTAATTCAACAGTTACCGTTTCCTTTTCTTAAATCATAATTGTGATCTTTCTGATTTATGACGAACATTTGGGTATAGCTTCAGGTTCGGATTATTTGATGTTGGCTGAAAGGAGGTAGACTCTGCCATCTCGTTAAAATAATCCGATATCGCCCCTAACCAAATGTTTACATCAATTAGACTACACACTTAAGAATTGCTATAACTATCATAATTTGAATCAATAATTTCAGAAACAAATGTTCGCAGAGTTTTTCTAAAATGTTAAAAATTTTTTAATAAATAGCCTGGTAATCTATGGCACAAATGGTATTGTTAGTAAAGATATCACGAAAAATTACAAAAAGCGTAAGCTATTTGTAAATTCCTTACTAAATAAAAAACCAATATGAGATTTGGGTTAAGAATTCGGAGAAAAGATTTACAGAAAGTTTATATTACCAACTAGCTGACCCGCCCCGGCTTCGCATGGGTTCTTTATAGACAATATAAAACAGCCTATGCTACTCCGTGGAGATGTAGCTTTCGGTAAAATTGGTTGAGTAGTTTTTGAGTTAAATCGTAACAAAAATTCAATCATCTTTCTTCGTTATACATAATAGCATTACCCGTTGCGGCTTCGCCCGCAAAAACTTTGTAACGCCCTTATAACCAAGTAACATAATATTTTCTCCCGTCATTGCATTTAATTTTTGAAATACATTTGTTGTATGCACTACCATCAATTGGCATAATTTTTGAACTACTCATGTTGTGTATACGGCCATCTATAGGCAAATTTTTAAAACGTATTTGTTGTATGCATTATGCAGCATATTTAACACATTGGTTGCTTACTGCCATCTATCGAAAGGCGGAGGACTTTTAATAATCTTTTTTTACTTTAAAAAAGTCATAAGACTGCTGTCTGTTGTATGCTTATATATAAATAACAGTCAAAATGTCTACATCCCCACTCCTGGGAGTTAATGTATAACACATAAGCAATGAACATCCACTGATAAATTAACACCTTACATCAATAAATTATACAACTTTACCTTTTTTTATAATATTTAAGGACCAATTTATACGAGAACCACTCCATTGGTGAAAACAGCATGGAAATCGGTGCAGTAGTTTTTGAGTAAATCGCAAATAGATAGACAGACGCGGCTGGGGGACCTTATTTTCTACTATGTATATATTATATATTTAAAACTAAGTTAATAAATAAAATAATTGAAATTTCAATTATCACAAATATTAGTTTTTTAACCATACAGCTCAATGTGAACTTACTATATTTGTTACAAAAAAAGCATTGTAAGCATTACGGGTATTAGATGGATGAAGCGACGCCAGGCATTGTCGTCGTTCTTCTATGTACGAATAATATATTTTCGATGATACTAAAGCGACGTCTCATTATCACATAACGACGTTTACGCCTCATCAGTAATTCACTAAATCACCAACAAGAGAATATAGAGAAGAAATGATATTCTTTCTTTATATTTTATACAGTACACAGAGTATATAAAATATATCACAAGCAAGCAAGAAGGTACAAACTGTATGAGATAGGTTTGGAAGTTCGTTCGTTGTATATTACGTTACGTACGACGACTGTTGCGACGGGACGGACGCGTCGCTCCATACATTTTACTTCCTATTTATTCGTTATATTCTCTAGTAAATATATACATAATTTTATCTGGTGCTTTTTTTTTCTTCTTATTCTGTACCCATCTACTTGTACTTTAACAAATTACTCTGTCTAATTTATTAATATTATTATCATTCATATTATAAACAGGTATAAATAATTAACTCTGATAATTCTATTTGTTATTGTCGCAGCAATTTTGTCTCAACGATAGTTTTTTTTCATTTGCGACTCCATACAATTTTTAACTCCTGTTCACGCAAACGCGTTTTGAGCAAATGTTTCCTTGACTAAGAAAATTCAGCTATTACTCCGACATCGCTCGATGTACAGACCTTAAGAATTTTGTTTTCGATTTAAACTTATCCATACAAAAATCAATTTGAATTAGATTTTGGTCAGTCTATTTAAATAAAAAGTTTACAAAATAATTTTAAATCTTAAAAATATTGTAAAAATGGAAAGTATCTCTCTAGCGGTCACAATTTTCATTTGATCGGAATGAATTTTGGTATTTTAAGTGCTTTTGGTTTTTGAAAGGTTAAGTTCGTTAATAGGCAAAATCGGAGAAGGGAGAAGGAGCGTTTAGAGAGAGAGCGAATCACAAAGGTATATCTCTCTTAATATTGGAATAATAAAATAATACATAAGATCTAAGGCCGTAGAAAATTAGTTTTACTATAATTTTAAAGTCTCTTATTATTTTTTCAGTTACACTAATATTTACAGAAATATTTACAATTTAAGATTCTAAGTTAAAATCCTAAACATCTCCTAAACATCTTACACATTACAGTTTGAGCATAAATGATCACGTAATGAACTGTAGTAAACAATTTTTTCTACAACTTTACTCCTTGTACATTTTTTGATTGTTCAAATATTAAGAGAGATATTTTATATCTTATGTTTTCTTCTTTCTCTATGCCCCCGTTTAACTTTAACGTATGCCTTTTGTTAATAAAATTGGCCATTTAAAGACTAAAATCATATCAGATACGACATTTTATTTAGATCAGGCTAAAATTGTGACCACTAGAGATATTGTTATGTATTTTAAGGAAGTTGATGCATCTTCTGCGAAACGAATTCTTTTTTTCATTCTTAGCTACAAACTGTTAGATATTGTTTAAAAATTTTGAAGAATTCAAACATCTAATTTTGTCAAATACGACTGATTCCATAATGAAATTAAAAAAATAATACTCATTTCGGAGAGCAATAAAAGTACAAGAATAGAATAAAAAATTTTTAGTAATTTAAAATAGAATCCACAAGGTGATGATAATATTTATTTTATAATAATAATTCACGTAAAAATAAACTTTTTAGTGATTCCCTGCGAATGTATGGTACTCAGTTTTACACACAATACAAAATGTAAATGTTATTTAAATTATTCAAAAAGTTTTGCTTCATATATGTACGCTTCATATTTTCCCGATCATCCGGCACCTTTTCTAAATAACTGTGGCAAACGATTCGCGGTAACATTACGAGAGGTATATATGTATGTGTATAAGTATGTTTAAAAAGTTACTACTTTTTAACGTTGTGGATATTATACTTCTACGGTTTGTGTTTTAAACCTAATGTATAATGCAAAAATTTGTGGTTTAACTTCAAATGTCTAAGTATACAAATTATTTATAAAAAAAAAGCTTTTCGCATTTTTTATTTTATTTTTTTTGGTAAACATTATTCTAAAAAAGTATATTTATAATCCCTTTTTTTGTTAGTAATATTAAAATTTTATTGAAATGAATTTAATACCACAGCCAATAGGAAAATAATAATGGTTATTTTTTATTTATTAACGCAAAAAAATTCATAAAATTACAGAAAATGTGGTGTAAATTAAGCATTGTATAAGTTACACATAATTTTTCAACAAATAAATTTCACTTTCGTCTTGAACTATTACAGAGAATTAAGAATCGGTCTATGATCTATTATAGTGAATTAACTGTTTAATTAGCATGTAAAGTTTAATTAAAACGGTTAAATAAGAGCATATATTATCAAAAATTAATGAGTTAAATTCTCAAAAGTATCAAAAAGTAAATACATGCAATTTAACTTTAATATCCCATCATAAAAAAAGTATCAATTATGCAACAGAAAATTTTTTCGTATACTATTCAATTCCTGTCAGCTATATAAATTCTATTAACCATTTCGCAAGAGCGTACAGAAAGTGCATTTGCGAAATTTGCACGGCTAAAAATGCTGGATCAGACAGATTACAAAATACACTGACAGAAGTCATTCTTACAAATTTAACCATTTTCCACGAGCACAGGTATTTTACTGTATTGATTCGAATATTGAAATCACAACTGTTCCCTTAATATGTTATTCGTAATTAGATAATCACACGTATTTCTTTCGAAAATTCAAATAAGACTGTTGATAGTAATAATCCTTCAACAAACACTTTTAAAAAAAGTGTCAAAAAAACAGTCGATTCAATACTGTTCAAATAGTTGTCTATTCAACCCCATAATTTTCGCAGCAATATAATTTTCAAGTCTATCAATTTTTATTCATTCAAGTCAAATTTCAATTAATTCTTTGTTGAATTTTATCTTTTCAACATTTTTTGGATATTTTATATTTTGTAAATGAACTTTCTTCAAATCAATTCACAAAAATGTGTTGAAAAACACTCTTGATTTTTAACTTATATCTATATTACTCTTTGTTTAAACCATAATTTTTTCCAAACAAATATGGAAGTATCTATACCAGTGATTCTCAACCTTTTTTTCGTCGCGGCACACTTTTAACAATTTCAAAATTTGGCAGCACACAAAGAAAAAGATAGTTTAAAAGTTGTTTACTTACCTATAATACACTGTGTAAAATAGTTTATGATAACAATTTTGAATGTAATATAAAATAATATGTACTACAAAAACAACAGTACGTTTATTAAGGGATTAATTACAAGTTAAAAATAAGAATACTTTTAATGAGAAATTTTAGCTTGATTTTTTTTGATAATTTCATTTCTATTTGGTCGTAAAAATGACAATGCTACTCTCATATCGTCTTCTACATTTACCAGACTTGATCTTTTTTCGTTTTTATGTTGGTTATTACTTTACTAAACTATACTGGTTTATACATTTCTAAAATTTGGCGGAACATAAAAGGGCCACGGCACAGTGGTTGAGAATCACTGATCTATACATATAGATATAATTTCAAAATACAAACCACCAAATCGGGAATACAGGGTGCAATTTATAAGGAATCAAATAAACAAAAGTAAGATATATCGATATTTTCGAGCAATGAATAAATACTGAAAATATGTTAGATAAAGCTGACATATGAATTTGTGCGTGGAGGGTGAATATAGATAGCACGCATTATTTTGATTTTAGAAAAGAGATTGATCTTATTAATGGTTCCATGTGTGTAGGGTTGTTATATTTATTTTTTGGTAGGTTTGAGAAAATATTAGATCGTGTATCTAACTTTACATTCCTCCAGACAACTTTATGTGTTTACAGTGGTTCTCTGAAGTATTAGTTCGTTTAAAAAATTGAAATGGTTTTAAACGATTTTGGATTTGCTCATTAATTTTCATATAATCGATGGTAAGGTATTTCAATCAACCATTTAGAATTATAAACTATATTTGGTGAAAGCAACAATAAAATATTATGAAAAAAAAAAATAGAATAGAATTATTCCGAATTTTTTAGCAAATATCTAAGAAAGAAACCTAAATAAATGATAACGATTTATTTGCCACAATGACATAAAAATATACAAAAAATCTATACGGTGTAGTGGTTACTATTTAAATGGAATCTGAGATTAATTTTTTAAGTTTAAATATTTGTAAGTAGCCATTTCGATTAAATATACATTTCGATCCATCTATCTAAAATCGGCTAAGCTGTGGAAACTTCAGATATGGTTTTTTAGAATAATGGAGTGAAATAAGCTACGAAAGAAATTATTAAGAATAGTGCATTTCGTTGATTATTCATTTAAGAATCCAAATCTATTACAGAAAATCTTTTTGATTGGCAATTGTTTTCATCGGTCATATCACATAAATGTTGACTTGGACTTCTGCAGGACATCTGCAGGATATTTATGGATCAGATGAGTACTATCATCTGTAGAAAATAATTTCGTTGAATAACGAAATACAAATTTCGATTGTTATTTTAAAACTTCGCTAATATTGTTTTTAATGCTTAAAATCACAGAGATTCTATGTCGTAAAATATATTTAATAAAAATAATTGTATAACAACGAACAAGTAATTTAATTTGATAAAATAATTGTGCTGTTTGATTTCAAATTACCATTTTTATTAAATCAATATCTATCTATCTTTGTATGAGTGTGTATATGTATAAAATAATAAAATTAGTGGAAATTGAAGTTGAAAATAAGAAAAGATAAAAGAAAATGATAAAGTTGGAATTGTTCCCAATTATTAAAGAAAATAAAGGGAGAAAAGAAGAAAACAGAATACTATATGCTTTTCATTCAGTATTTTATGTTACCAAAAAACTTTTGTAATCTTGGTAGAGATGGAATATTGTCTTGTCTGAATGTGTGTGCACTTCTGGAGAATGAATTTATATATATATATATATATATATATATATATATATATATATATATATATATATATATATATATATACGTATATATTCACACTTAAGCACACTTTTACTTACAAAAATATTTCATCCCTTGTTGAATCCAATTTAAAAAATATATAATTATTCAATGAAAATCTTCTTTTTTTTAAATAAATTTTCTGTTGTACATTTTATTTTTTCAGGGACGTAAAAAACTGCTTGGATATCGTGTGAATTCTCAGTTTTAATTGAAAACATTTTTTAATATTCTAATTTTTCTACAGATTCATATTTTTACATAAAAGATTTAATTATACAATTAGAGTAAACACAAAGACAAACTAATTTTCCTAACAGCTTCAATGTGAAATTTTATAACATAATACAGGTAGGTTAACTTTTATTTTGTATAAATGCTTTCGTAATTAGGGACCAACGTAAACTTTATTGAAATATTTTTACATATTATAAATATGAAAATGGCTGTTTTATCAAGAGAATCTCGTTATTTTTAAGATTTTCTCAATATTGCCACAAGAATATGTTTAATTTGAACAAATTTTAAGCATAAAATGAATATTGTACAATTTGATCTAGCCAGTTGCCCCTAAATTTTAGGAATTTAATCATGAAAAAGTTTAGATCTTTTCAAACGTGGAATATTAAACTTGATGTGAAGAGTGTGGCAAGTATTGAAATAACATTAAAAATATTAATGCCGATAGGGCTGCAATTTTTTCTAAATACCATACTTGAGTTGGCAAATCTTTCAGCGTGGAAATATCTAGAGAATAAACCATCCTACATATCTGTTAAGTACTGAGCTCTAAAATTAAATGTGAAGCATTAACGACCCTCGTATTATAACCAAAGTGTTACTTTTAATAACAATAAATAGTCTTGTTATCATCCCCGGTATATATTAAGTTTAGTCTCAACTTTGTAACATTGTAACGATAAATAAAAAAATGAGTCAAAAATATCGGATCATGCTGAAACAATCCTTCTTTGAAACCGTAAGAGATACCGAATATTTAAGCAATTAACTCAGATAGCTATTATTTTCATTTGTTGTAAATATTATATATATATATATATATATATATAATAAATTTATATATATATATATATATATATATATATATATATATATATATATATATATATATATATATTTACATTTGTCAATGAGAAGCCACTGAATTAACAGTTTATGCACAGCAGTTTCAATTATTATAATTTAGAATTCAAATATACTATAATTTCAGGTTGATCACTCAATCCAAACCAAATGGTTAATATCTAAACAAATTTTTGTTAAAGTATAAATGGTATTTTGAACAGACTCAAAGAATTAACCACCGTTCACATTATAAATATATATTTTGACACAGGTATTTTAAACAATTCAAAAGCCAAATAACCACAATATCACTGTACAATATACACCCTGTGCGTTTAGGCAAATTTTCGATAATGTTGAAAAAAAAGTGTTATATTAAGGACTTAATAAACGTGTAAAATAATCGTAAAAGTGTCTTATTAGTTTTAAAGGGCTTCTAAAACCTTTGTCAATTATTTATAAATGTTACATTCAAATAATAATATTTTAATAACTTAAGTAATATCTCATTAAAATCATCAAAATACTTTCATTAATAAAGGATATAAATGTATTAATGTATATTATGGATGGGGCATAAGCATTTACTACGGCACTATTTTGTTTACCTGCTTTTACTAGTATTGTCTATACACAAACATAGTGAGGTTCTCGAATATAAATTCGATACACATAAACTAATGGTAGAAACATTCAACAAACTGTTATAAGTTGCGTAGCATTCCATTCACTTGCTAGATACGTAGATTAATAATATACCTTCGTAAGATTAATAACGTACCTTCCTCAACATAAAATAATGACAAGGACAGGTATATAACTTTTAATATAATTACATTTACCATATTTCTAAATACATTTGTAAGATATATATTTAATGGGCAATGTGTTCAACGATAGTATCAAACAAACTCGAGTTTCATTCTGTTTCATCTTTCATCAAAAAGGGATAAGCAAATTCAAAAGAGAACATGGATAACGTTTGTCACCTATCTAAACAAAAGCTTACACAATAATTTAGCTAACATAAATTTTGGAAGTTATCTATAAATAACTGAACATATCTCATAGTGTGAAGATGCCAGAGAAATAACTTATTATATATATATATAACTTATATATAACTTATTCGTATTACTATATTGAGTTTCTGCCTTGTTAAATTTTTCGATTATGCATGCCATTTTTTCATCACTAAGTTCAATGTAAATTTAATACCACAAATGTAACTGTTAAATAAGTTTCTGTTAAAAAAACATTTTTTAAAACAAGCTTTTTTTAATAAAACTAATTTTCGACAACTTTACTTCTTAAATGTTTTTCGATTTTTTCAATATTAAGAGAGATTTTTGTGTTTTCCGCTCCCTCTAAACCCCCCTTTCCCCTTGTAGATTCTTGTCATTGCGTACCATAAAAATGCATTGTCTTCGAAACTGAACCAACATGTGAAAATTCAACTCCGTAGGATAAGTGGTTCAAATTCAGCTTTCAAGATTTGACCCGAACATACATACATACATACATATATACATACATACATAAAACATACATACATGTATTCATACAAACATACATACATACACACATATATATATATACATAAAAATAAAACATACATACATGCATTCATACATACATACATTGCAAGTTAAATAAAAGCTTGTAAAAACATACGTGTTTATATAATCAAGCCACTCAATTAATTGGTATTGCAGTAGAAGTATTTTTGGTAAATATCTATCAAAATGAAAACAAAAGTAATTTCGAGGGGAAGCTCTTAAAAATATACTCAACCATTCATGTATCAGATATAATCTTCATAGATATAATTATCTCCTAACTCTCACCATTCGTACTTTTCAGGATCTTAGGGGACCCAATTTTAACAAAATTGTAACCAATTAACATGTTCGAGAAATTTTCCTAATAACTAGATCGATTATTTATCTCATTGATTTTCTGCGCATATATTTGCATAATCAAATTGACCACTAGCTTCCTCAGTGTCAAAAGGGCTAAAATCCTTCAAAAACAAAGCTACGTAGAATTGACTATATAGAAATATAAATCAATAGTAGTTTTGATGTAGCTTCGTTTAAGAGGTTAATAAACATATCATTTCAAAAAACTTGCGTTTTTTAAAAATATACAACTTTTCTTTGAAAGTTTTTTTCATAAATTCAGTGTTTACCGGTATATAGCAATTAACTCAGTATAAATATATTAAGACTGTGAGACAGAACAGATTATAACAACGATACGAGCGAGGTATTCAACTAGCCTTAAGCACCTACTTAAAATTCAAATAGTATAGCCTCTGATAATATTATAAGACAATTATGTCCAAGTGAACTCTATCTTCAATAAACAAAATCTTTTGTATTATGTAAATTGTGTAAATGTGTATTAGGATGTGCGTAATATCTGGAACACATTGTACATAGTAAATTCCATTGAGAGGATAATGTTGTTATATAATTCTTGTTATAGAGAAATCTTGTTAGTTATAGTATCTCTTTAAATGACCTATTAAATGAATTGCATGACACAAAGTCACTCGAAATTATAGGACCTAAAACATAATCCTCATAGGTATTTGAATAGATGAGAAACTAATTTTCCTTTCGAATTAGCAAAAAGGAAAATTCACATTACATTGAGTAAAATGAGCTTTATTTATACTATTCTACGTGTGTTATTTATATATAATAACACTAATATATATATATATATTATTTTATTGTATTTTTTTCATGACAGCATTCGAGAAGTCCGTCCATACTTTTTGGTTTCGTACACCTTATGTTTTTAAGGGATCTATCAAATGATTTTATTTTGTGTTTTTTGCCATTGTTGTTTAAGACAATGTTTCATTTACATGTTTATAAACTATTTACCTGTTTTCTTTACCCTGGAGTAATAATATTTGTTTAAACTTCATTAAGACAACACTCAAAATCCCATATATAACATGGCTTGAGAACTTGGTAAAAATTTGTAGCGTTTATTTGCTTACCTCTGAGCAATGACACTTGTGAATTTGATTTTAAGGTTGTTCCTTTGAATAGACTTGTGAGAATACGAAATATAATGGAGAAATTTATAATAATTAACAAACAATTATTTTAAGAATAATAAACCTACTAAAATTTTAGGTTAAGATTGTTTCAAACTAAAATTGCTATATTAATGATGAAAACAGCTGATATATGGCATATGTTCTAAAATTGTTTTGTGTACATCTACTTAACCATCTGCTAAATATACGGAATTTTCCAGTCCAAGTGGCAGTGCGGTCTAATGCGCTCTACTTGGTTAGGGATTCGATGCCCATTGGTAGCATTTATCAATTAAAATAAATGAGGTTGTTAATTGACTAAACTATAGGCGTATGGCTAAGAACAAAGTAGCCGGCTATGCTTGTTAAGGTTTTCTGCAGTTTCCTTTCATGTACTCCAGATGAATAGCGGTTCCTTTCAAAGTCAGCTGCAGCCTACAACCTGCTAATTCATAGTCTGTTTACAAATTCCTCGTTATCCATCCACACCATTAATGTATGGTTAAACAAAATTAATAAAGGTTAAAAAATAATACAAAGTTGAAGGATGTAGACCACCATTATTATATTATAAATGGGGAATTCTCAGAAGTGCAATCTAACAATAGCCGTCCATAGCACTTATATGAGACGTAGGTATTACCATCGTTTTTGTAAGTAAATTAATACGAACAAATTTTAATTCCATCTGATAGTTTTTGATAATTTCGAAGAATTCTTGTTCTCTTTTCCTCCGTAAGATAAAACCTATTTAAACATGATTTTCTAGAATATTCGATTTCCGATATCTGATTTTTGATTGGTTTTTAAACATATTGCAAAAATTGCAATTTCTTTTAAAATGATTGAAAGAATCTAAGAATCGAATTCAGGATTAGTCGACCGTATACAATATTAATATCTTCGTTTGGAGAATGAAGATTAAAGAAAATAAAACATTATTTCGTCTGTCTTTTCTAATAATTGTAATTATTTTTTAATGTTATGGTTGTTACGTGATGTTGAATTAAATTAATTTCAAATACTATTAAAGTAATGATTCTAACCTATTTTTATAGTTAGAATAGGTAATTTTCAGGAAAAAGGTATGTGTGTTAAACTAAAATTTCAATGGTAGTATTATTTAGATATATATCTACGAATTGTTAAAAAGGATTTCTTTATGGTAAGTGAGAGAGGTATTTATTAAAATTTATATGCTAAAAGATTGAAATAATTGTTTAGCTTTTATATGTGATTTACATAGTAAGTGTCCTCCTGTTTTTGTGTTGGATATACATATATAGTATATACGTTTTATTTATTACAGTTTTGTTGAATATATATTTTAATGTGTAAATAAAATGTTAAAAGGTTTTCATTTCATCCAATCTTGGATAAAGAAAACATTTTGAGGAATTATAATTCAAAATTTTATATTAATATTATAGCAAGGACACTCTACAGTTTAGTATTGTAACAAATGTATGTGAAGACTGCTATTGGTTTTGGTAGATTATTCTGATAATCTACATTTGATACATTCAAGAAATGGAAGATACGAGAATGATGCTCTAGAAATCGATTGAGAATATAAGGTAATCGGACAGCTGAGTAAAAACAAGTTGTATTTTACATATGAGACATGTGATGCGATACGATAAAGATAAAAAGCGATTCAAAGCTATTGTAGCTAAACTGTTTATTGTGTTACATAAGCGAAAATTATTTAGTGTTTTTGTTTTTTAATTATTGTTTATTATTTCAAATATTGTTTGTTACGATCACTTAATTGTTGTTAACTTCAGTGTTGCAGCCAAATAAATTGTAATTATTAAAATTGCTATTTGTGGGTTTAATTAAAAGAACCTAGTGCGTATAGAGATTATAAAACGTTACAGTATAAAAATGTTTATTAATGTTTTTACGGGTACTGTATCCTCAAAACAAACGGAACCCTATTTAGGGTTCACTGTCAAAGATTTGAAGTTCCAAAAACGATTTTGTAAATATTAAGGGTACTTTTGTATATTTTTTAAAGTTCCGATAGGATTAAATGGGTGATATATCCCATAAAATATGTCCTGATTTATTTAAGAAATTTGTGACGACAATGTTATTCATGAATTTTCACCAATTGGATGAAGTAGGTCTACTGTTAGGATTCCTTAAGGTGGTTGTCATCCTTTGAGTAAAGTCAAAACAGAAATAAAAACTCTATAAAAGACACTTTTTTTTATATTTTAAAATTCCTTTTAAATTTTGACCTTAAACTCGGCCTTGCACACTACCCTAGAGCACGGTAATATAAAGGTACTTTTGTATATTTTTTAGAGTTCCGATAGGATTAAAAGGGTGATAGATCCCATAAAATATGTCCGGATTTATTTAAGAAATTTGTGACGACAATGTTATTCATGAATTTCCACCAATTGGGTGAACTAGGTCTACTGTTAGGATTCCTTAAGGTGGTTGTCATCCTTTGAGTAAAGTCAAAACAGAAATTAAAACTCTATAAATTTTTTTTTATTTTAAAATCCCTTTTAAATTTTGATAATTTATATGTACAGTAAGTTTAATAAAAAAGTTTTACAAAGAGTACCTGCAAAATCGTAAAATTACTTATAAATCCGAACAAAACCGGCAAAGTACAAATTTTCGAACGTTATTGTTCTAATTTATTGAGTAAGATTGTTAAGTTCACCGTCAAATTAACTATTATCTACATATTTTATCTCGATAAAACGTATGTTCCCATGAGGTTACGTCAAATATTAACAAAATAATTATTTAAATTTTAATACGGTTAGAAACCTTTTTATTCCACCATTGTTAATAAAATTTTTTTAAATATTGATAACCATAAAATCTGTTAACATTTAACCGTGGTCAAACCTTTTGTAACTGTATATCGTCATAATATTATGAATGATTTGTAAACGTCAACACCAAAGAAAGTAATGTTTCCTAATATATAATACAACCAATGTAAATATCTGTTGTTGAAAAAATTATAAAATCATTTAGGATTTTTTATGTACATTTTAAAAAGACGCTTCATTCATTTTAAGGCTAAATAAATGGAGTGTGAACGATCGTTTCTCACAAAAATAAATTGTGCTAAATGATTTGTCAAAATCTGATGGATAAAAAAAAGAAAATTGAAGGGTATACACAAATTACCCTCATAATTATTTCACGTCAGTAACGCCTATCAGTCGCACACACAATGTGTATACGATTACAATTGTCGTTAAAATCAAACAATTGAAACCAGAAAAAGGAAAATAACACACAAAACAAAACAACAACAAAAAACTTAAATAAATGAGATATAGTTAAGAATGGTCATTTGAAAAAAAATATAATCAATAACCAACCAAACCTGAGTCAAAATCGAACGATTGAGAATTGAAGGACGACAAACAACAACAACAACAACCGTATAACGGTACACCATAAAACAAACGCTAACAAAAAAAAAAGTATAACGAAAAACACTCGTTAATTACATTGGAACAAGGGAAAAAGTAATTGTGTAAAAAACATCGCCAAATAAGTGACAAATGGAATATCCTCTTTTGCTATAACAGTAATCCCTCGTTGTTGTTGGCAAGTATACATACCGGGCGTATAAGTTCTTATACTCGTACTATAGGAGTATTGGTATATGTCATAAGTCTTTTCACAAGAAGTGCGACGTGGAGAGGAGGGGAATATTCTGCTGTCATTTGCACACAAATATAAACTTATATTTTTCTTCAATCCCTTTATAACATCCAGCTCTCATTTTTTTCTTCCTCATCTAGTTCCATATATATATATATATATATATATATATATATATATATATATATATATATATATATATATATATATATATATATATATATATATATATATATATATATATATATATATATATATATATATATATATTTCTGTTGTCTCAACTGTAATCTTTTTCTTTTAGTTGAAAATAAAAACAATATGGATAATAGATAATTAGTAGGCTATGTTTTGTGATAATTGCTTCGAATATATCTTCAGTCGTCATTCACTTATCCATCTCCTTCCGTCTCGCCATTTTGGGTAAAAGAATATAATTAATTTTTTTCTTTTTTAATTTTTTACGTCAATAATTTTTTTATAAATTTTTTTTTTGTTCTTTTGCATTATTTGGATGTTGTTATACATCATATAAAAAATGAAATGAAAATAACAACTGAGTGAATTGTTTAAATACTCGATATTGACTGATTTCTCATTATATGCGTAAACTGTTTATTTTATGCAAATTTCTTCGATGAATATTTTAAGCCGTTACAATTTTGGTACTTAACTTCATATACTGCATTTATTGTATATATAAACTTCTATCGGGTATAAAAATCATTTTCAATGGAATAAGCATCATTACGCAGGAGCCACGTCAACTTAGAATTTCCTTAGAATACATGACTTACTTTCTAACAGCAACGGCTCCAATATATTAATCAAAATGAAATGTCGTATCTGTTATGATTTTGGTATTTGCAAGGCCAATTTTATTACTAAATGGTTAGGTCAAGGGGAAAGGGGTCATATAGAAAGAAGAAAACACAAAATATAAAATATAAAATATCGTTCTTAATATTAAAACAATCGAAAAATGCGTAAGGGATAAAGTTGTAGAAAATCATTTTTGCTGCAATTCACCACCTTATCAGTTTTGCTCAAACTATAATGTATACAGAGATATTAAGGAATTTAATTTTTAATCTTAAACTGTCAATATTTTCTGTAAATATGTAACAGAAAAAATAATAACAAACAAAATTATAGTAAAACAAAGTACCTACAACTTTACTGCTTGTAAGTTTAACACCCTCCCTCTAAAGCCCGATTTCCCCTTGCTCGATTTCACCCATTAACGAACTTGACCTTTGGAATACCAAAAGCACGTCGGGTAGACTAAGATTAGAGACCCATACAACCTACTCTTCAGGTAATTATGTATGTGATTATTAGTGGTTGGGCAATTTATCAAATATTTCATTAAAATAAAATGAAATATATGAAGTTCGTGTATAAATTGTTTTATGGAGAATACAAAATCTCTCGAAAACACTTTTTCCGAGAACAATTTATATATTGTGAAGAATTCGCCGGTCAACATGGTTTCTTTGAAAAACCGAAACAGCCATTCAAGATATGTCTAACCGTTTTGCATGCGGTTACAGCACACAAGGATACCTTATCTTATGTACTCATCTATTCACATATATATCACACTAAAATAACCTCTATGTACTGACTTTAGTACTTGTCCATCTCGATGGGGAGAGTGTTTCTCACCACGTCGTAGCGGGAATCTGATTCTATAATTCTAAAGATGTTAAAAACATATATAGATTGTATAAAATTACAATTCTAGGGTGAGATAAACTTTTAATGTATTCTACAAGTAAGTGTACCTAATCAAGTACCTAACAAATATTTTTGCCACAAAATAATATCTGTTTTATAGATGGCATCAATTAATTATTATTCGTATTGTATGTAAATATAAATAGCTTGTATATAAAAGATATTGACCTAACTGTGTTTGTAAAAGTAAATAACAACACGTATAAAAAGTACAAAATGCAGATTCTAAAATACGTTGGTTTTCATTCAAATAAATTTTATTTTGGAAACTATACTAACTATAAATAACAGAGGAAAATTGCTCTGTAAATACACAAGTCTCGACATGTTTCATCTTCAAACATGGTGCAACTAACTTAACTTGATTATAAAAAATTTACAATTCAATATTTTAATAATTAATGAAAGTATAAGAGCAATTTTATTACAACAGATGCTTTACATAATCAAAAACAGATTTAATATTTTTGATTGTTACTAAACAATATTTTTCTTTTTCTGTATTATATATTTCCTTGTCTCCCCAGCTTTTAAGCTAGATAGCTAGTATTCTGTTGTTTATCGAAGCGTATAATAAATTTTAATAAACAATCTTAACGCCACCCATACGCATTCTAGTAATATAATAATAATAATAATACGAGACGGAGAAGAGAAAACGGTTGTTGTGAGAGAATGTTGTGTTATTTTATTAACAATTTACATTTATAATTTAATTTTGTATTACAAAATTATCATTTAATTGAAGTTGGATTTATATACCCGTGGATTATATTAAATATCTTTTAATATTTTTAATTCTGTTTTTGAAAAAAACAACGAAGTGTAGGAAGGAAGAAAAGTTCAATGATGCTTTTATCACTTAACTAAATAGTTAAGAAAGTTTTTTTCTTTCTTTTTTATAGAAGTTAATCTCTCACTTTTCATTTAAATTAAATTTTCAATTCGTTAGTTATTTTATCTTTCAAAATTATTAGTTTCTTCCGTCATAATTTTTAATGGATCCATATTTATATTTCAAGGTAGATCACTCATTTTCCATATAAGAACTTAATGAAATTGAAATATATCATTTTCCCGATTGTGAAGCGAGATATTCGAAATTAAAGTTGAAATTTATTGTATGGGAGGAAAACTTTTCTATATATTTCTTTCAAAAAGAAATAGATAACACAGTTGAAGTTTCAAAATCACGCTTACAGCGCCATCCAGCGTTGTTTTTCGTGTTCAACTTAACGCTGTGTATGCTGACAGTTATGCTGTAATGGGTCTGCGAGTCCATTACGCTTACAGCAGCCAGCAACAGTCCAAACGTCTATGTGCATGTGCAGGACGTTTTCACGAAAAATCTACGACACGGACCCGAACTGCACATTTCTTCTTTTTGAAATTAGTTTTACTATTTCATTTTGCAAGTGAATAATATGAAAAACGCCTCGTATTTTCCAAACAAATCACTGAAATTCACTCTTGTTTGTTTACGTAATGAAAAAGAAACGATTTAGATTTAATATACAAAGAACCTTCAACAAATTTCGGTAAAAGATTATCAGTATCAACGGTTAACCAAACCAAACAGTTATCAACCTAACCAAAAACCTATGTGATTTTTATACGCATCCTATACATGACAGACAATAAGTGGGTTAAATTTCAAATTATTATATATCAGAGTTGGATAATCATCCGCTAATAAACTTCCTATTTATATTATAGCTTACACTATAGGCATTTTAGTGCTAATAAAATAGATGTTACGACGACATTTTCAAGAATTGATTTTGATACGTCATCATTTGTGATACATACCAAGTGAAAAGAGAATGAGATGGAGGTGATATAATTTTTTTTTGCCTCGTGTTTAAGTGCAAAAAAAATATTATATTATTCATTTTAAATGATCGCGTTAACAATCATTTTCCATATTAATTTACATTTAATGATCATTTCATTGAAACACGTAGAGTTTTCATTTTTAAAGAGTTTTTTTTTTTTTATCAATAAGAATGACATTAATTGGATTCATTTGATTATAAATATGTTTCTTTTGTTAATGTTATTAACACAAAGTATTGTGATTTTGATTTTTAGGTTATATCATAAAATTGACATATTCATTTTATTTTATTTTTTTTATATTTTATATATTTTAATTTTATACGTGTAGAAGGAGTTATCTTGATTACAAAAAGGAAAAATACGGATTGTTTTGTCTAAATAAAAATACGAATAGTGTTCATGATATATTCCCATAATATTTTAAAGACATATTCTACAATACCGTAAACCATAGAGTATCGAAATACAATCCACCAATACTTCCCATGTGGAAGAGGTACCTAAAACTTTCCTCAGAGACTTTATTACATAGCTTTGCAAACTTTAAAAATATGTATGCCAAATGTCGGGTTAGTAGCACTAATAATTTGCGAGTACGGAAATTTTCAAACACTTCGGAAAATAATTCAATTTGTTGATATGCGTATCTATTTTTTTGCATATATTGAACAAAACAATTCCTATGATTATTGATTTAAACATTCATTTGCATTGCTGTCATGGAAACCATTTCCGTAATGGTCAAAGTTCCTACAGTTAGTAGATAAGCTTCTACAGATGCCTATTTTGTTAGAGAAAATTTCACAAATTTTGAGCAATCTACTAAAAATTGGAAGGGTTAATTCGATCAAAGCAAGGGCATTAAGAGTAGAGGAATGGTCTAGACTGCCTGAGGTCGTGGGTTCGATGCCCATCCTAGATGTGTATGATTTTGCATATCATTTGATGTTAAAGAATGTTATAAATATTCTGACATATTACTTAAATGTCAAATTAAGTAAACGCTAGTCACTTCCGTTGTTATAATATAACCGAAGACCAACCTTCTTTAACTACTTTCTATTTGGTATTCCAACGGAATAGCGGAACTTTTAACGAAGTTATTAACAAACTAATACGTTGGTTTTTTTTTTATAAACGAAATTACTATAAAACAAATTTTTGTTTGCATTCAAAAATATATAAAAAGGAAATAACGATAAAAGTACCATGTTTCCAGAAATTTATTATGTGCATTTTCACAGTCAGTTTGAAATTGTAAATACGAATTTAAAAAAGATGGTATAAAGGTATTCAATAAATCGAAAGCTTATGATAAAATCTGAATAAAGACTTCTATATAATGTCAATAGTTCATTAGAACAAGTTAAATATATATAATATTAAATATATATAAGTGGTTTTCTGAGAAAAAAAAAACATTCAAGTTACATAGTAAGGTGCATGGATTTTGTTTTGATAAACATGAATTTAATCGTTTATTTTTAATTCGAAGAATAATTTTCAAATGTTTAACATCATGCTACTACTATCTATGTGTACAAATGGTTACAAAAGAAGCGTTATTTAAAAAAAAATTATTATTGATTTATTTGGTTTCCGAAAAAATGTTTCGAATACAAAGTTATGTGCCATAAAATATAAACAACTTTTCGGCAATACATTTTTTCGAAAACCAAAAGGTTTCGATATAAATCAATTATGCAATTTTGAAACAAACAATGCCACTTTTGTGTCCAAGTGTAGATATATACTGTGCTGTATATACCTACATTCTCTATCAACGATGTCTATATCGTTTTGTTTCGGAATACAATTCGAATATTACATTCAATTTAATAATGTAACATAACAACAAAACTCTATACCATACCGCACACTATCACTCGTACTTACAATGAGTACTCGTATACGATCAAGACCAAATTGAAAATCTTAATCTAAACACAAATAACATTATAAACTAAATCCATTATTGTACAATGTGTTACAGAATTTCTTCAAATAAATACAAATTTCAATTTACAAGATTCTTTTATTTAGTATGGATGCGAAATAATGTTAGGGTTTTGTTTTTAACATGTAAAAGTTTTGATATAAGTTTCCAATCGATCGTTTTACTGAGCAAGCGCATTAATTTTTGTATGCCAGTTTTTCATCAAATTAGACAAGGATCTACTTAAATTCTATTTGAAGGAACTTTATTTGTTACTTTTTATATGCTATATTTGCGTGTGAATATTTCCTTTCTTGAGATTGGTTTATTTTGAGCATGTGAATCACGCAGACAAAGAAAGAACTATTAAATAAGAAGGGAATTATAGGTGTTAAATAACATATGAGATTGATAACGTTCATGTGAATTTCATCTTGTGAATGAAAACTGTCATCAAAACTTTCACATGTTTGATATTTGGCAAGTTTAATCACATAACTATATTACCTCATTAGTAATCATTTGAAAAGTTACCAACGATTAACTATGAAATGGAAAATCTTTATTTTTATATTTAAACTTGTAACAAAACATTGTTAATTGTTGAATTGTAACATATATCAACAAATATGCCTCTCTTATTATGCTAGTGGATTTTATATTATGACGGAAATGATCAAAGAATGTTTTTTAACATTTGGTAAACGTGTTTAGTTTACTTGAAAGGATAATTTTATATTTTATAAAACATACATTTTAAACACTGCAATAAAACTAAGTATATTTTAATCCTAAATTTCCAGACCAGAACTTGTATAAGAAAACTTCAAGTTTGTGAATGGCAAAACCGGACATTGATCTACCCGTCAAACGGTCTTCGGTCCACTTTCGAAACCGTAAGAGATAGAAAAAAAAATTAATAAAAAAATGTTCCTTTTTTAACTGTTTGAAATATCATAAAGTCAGTATATACAGAGTACTCAAGAAATTAACTTAGTTGCTAATTTCACTTGTTTTTGTTTAGTTTCGGTAATTGTTCGTCTAATTGATAGTACGATTAGTAATACTTTAATGTACTCCTCATAGTTTTTATTTTCAATAGGTACGTACCTGTCTATTATTGGACTTTTTCAACTACATGACTGTGTTCGACACATAAAGGGTGTGTAGCATTTATTAATAATTATTTGCTGAAGTTAATTATGTGCCATAGATATTTTACGTTAGCTTCTCGCATTAAAAATCTATCTATAGTATTTTTGCTAAAAGTGTATAAGATTTCCACCAATATTCTTGTTACACCTTGTAAATAAACAACTCCGCTAATTGTAATAAATGAAATTTAAACGAACTACTCTACCGTCTGCATAGAATACCTTAACCATATAGTCAAGTAAGTGTTTATGACCAGTAGAGAATAGGTAGAGATAGTTACTTGTAATTTCATGTATAAGTAGCAAACAAAGATAGAGAGCGATCTAGCGAGCAGTATTACATTGTATTTGGTAATTCACGTGTTGGGATACATTATTACAATTATTTAATATTACATCACAATCATTATTATTACATGACAACAAAGAAATATATATATATATATAAATATTCTACGCTATACAATTCAAGGTAGTTTAAACTATTAAGGTATTCAAGTGATTCCATTACAATTGTAAGTACTACTAAATGTTCAAATATAACGTGTATATATTATACTATGTATGTATGTATGTATGTTTGTATTGTTTATATTATTTTGTAAAGTTGTAACAATGAATTATTATTGTTTTAACAAAATTATGTATATGGAACATGATGAGTGTAAATAAATGTGATTTAAAAAACATCGTATTACTTCCATTGTTGTAACTTTGATTGGCTGATAAAAAAATGAGGATACAAAACTTGACAAAAACACTAGCAATGATTACACTATGTAGCATTAAAAAATTCACCGGTATATCGAATAGTGATTCGTGGTGATTCCGCGAGAGAAACGAGACGATGCGGCCATAAATCAGCGAGGGACGAGACGATATTAGAATCCTGAAAAATATTCGAGAGACAGTCGATAGTAATCTCTTTCAATCTGTATTGACTTTAATCTGTAAAAATGTATTAACCAATTATTACTAAGAATTTTGGAAAGGTCTTAAGGCTCTTCTATCATATTAACGGACATATCAGCCGACCAGTAATAATTTTTGCTTACGATAGAGTCAATCCAAGTAACATTCGTCTCGCGGCATCACTAGTGATTCTTATTATACCTAGTATACAAAAGAAAAAAAGGTATTATTTTGATATCACATTTCATTACATAGATAACTAGTGATTCGCTTCATTTACTCTTCGCAACACTTGATTGAGAGTAGTTATAAAAATATTTCTTTTCTATATGTAGAAAGGTCGTAAAAACATTTACAATACACTTAACTAAACGTATATGTCGTCCTAACTTATTTAAGAGGAAGCAAATCGATCAAAATAATATAGGTCATTTAATGAAAAATACAATTTTGAGCCGCTTATTTAGTATTTAAAAAAATCAAATTACGTTATTACATACTGTGAACTAACTGGAAAAAAAATTATTTAATGTTTTCTTGCATGCAAGCATATCAACTATTTTTATTGGTGCGATTATGTGTAAGCTACGATTAATGATTAGTGCAGAAAAAAACATCGAACTTTTGTGGTATTCACATCTGAACTAAAACATAGATGCAGAAACTTTGTTTTCTCTTGTGTTTTTTATTTATCACCGCATGCTGTAAGAGATTCAATGATACAAGTTCCTTCAAAAGCTCCAACATTTAGCTTCCAACTTACACTGGTTGATTAATTTAATAAATTCTCAAATTCGACTTTTTTTATAGGAAGTTATACTCTGTGTTATTTCACAACCAAAAGATGAGGGTTAATAAATGAGTTTTCATTTTAATTAATAAACCTTTTTCATTGGTTTCGTTTTTTCCTAACTTCACTCATTCTTAACGCATGAAGGTTGATAGGGAAAAATCACCATTTGAATGTTTGCATACTTATCGAAATTTACTTGTGTTCAATAAGACAACGCGTTTTTTTTCTTCATACTTTATTAGGAAATCACTAAAGGTTTTATGCGAAATCAAAAATTTATGTCTTTTAGAAGCGAAAACCCCCTCATGAACCAAGAAGGTTGCGAATGCCAAATTTTTTACATCCGTAGATGCGGATCTGAGTGCGGATTTATATGTCAATTTTTTTTTAAAGAAATACTTTTTTTTTATGTACACGAATAAAGGAAAAATTTGGTAGTAAATTTTAATAATCATTATATTCTATACTGATTTTAGTGTGGAAATTTAAAATTAGGTGCATTATTTTTAATAAACAGTGTTAATGCCTTTTCAGGTTCGCAGAGGTTCATAGATCCCGCACTAAAAAGACTAAACTACTTCGAGTGCACCGATTTTAGATCATTCTTCAAAGACATGGGTGTACGGCTCTTGCGAGAGTATATTTTATTGCATATTTTACACTGAGATTTATCTCGGACATGCTCATCTAGTGTAAACAAGACTTAATCACATTTTGCGGCGATGGTGGCATTGTTGGTTCACTTGTCAAATAGATCATTCAAGGTGAAACACTCAAACAGCACTGTACATTATTCAATAAATAAAAAATCATCCATATAATAACACGTCTAAACACGTTGTGATTTATTTACAGTCAGAAATGCTAAACAAAACTAGCAACATCCACATCCGCTAGAATCCACAAGAATCGATTGTTGCGAATGCTGATTCTAAAATTAACGTGCGATTGCGGATGCGAATATCCGCAACATCCCTATCATGAACCATCATTCTTTTCGAATCAATGCCACTAAAAAAGTTAATAATTATAATTACAGTAACTAACACTTAACGGACAGTAGCAAAATAGTATATCTCATTTAAAACAAGACACGACAGAAGTACTATCCATACGTTATATAGGTAACTGTATATGTATGTATATATGTATGTATGTCATGTTGTATTGTTATGTCTTGTAAGCATGTTTATTACATTTACAACAATAAGACTAATATTTTATTGTTGTGTCGTTGTTGTTGTTGTTTGTGTCGCTTGTGTATATTGAGGAAATACTTGTTATATTTTTTACATATTCTTTACTTGTATAAATGAATGTACCTACACGTATATATATCTAACTACATATCATCATCTAACTGAGAGTATCATCCATGTTGGATGCTGGTATTATTATTATTATTATAATTTTAACAATGTTGTTGTATGTAATTAATTTTAATTTTCTATTATAATAAATTTTAAAAGATTTTATAATCATTGTAATAATAATAATAATAACAATAATATTTTATACTTTTGTTTTAAATGACAAACCGTTTCCATTCTAAAGAAAATATAAACTAACAATATATTTCTTTTGTAATATTCACTTTGAAGAAACTTGATAAAATGTTAAATGTAAAGTTGAAACTTTGGATTAAGATTAATAAATTTCAATTCACATTCGTGTTTTTAATCAATATACAGATTACAACGTAGTATGTGACAGACTCTAGATTATTAGACGTGGTACCCTAATGCCAAGAATAGTATTTATTCCATAACTTCCAACCTGGATGGGTTTTAATAAATTAAGTGTCATTCGGTTACTTAAGGTTGTACGTGCATGAACGCAAAGTAAAAATAACGAGCTGAATTTTAATACGTTATTAAAAATAGTAAATACATACAGTAAAATAGTAAATACATATAAATAAATTTTTTGAGACAGATCTGACGTTCAGTTTCATAGAAATTTCTTTTCAAAAATTGGAAATTAACACGTATTATATGGGGAATATCTTTTAATCGCCCATTTATCATAGAATTATAAAAATTAAAATAAATAAATATAAAGAAAGTCTTTTGCCGTATAGTTTGGAGCAAATTATGATAGTAATGATAGTTATCTTTGTTTGTTCTTTGGAGTTTTTACGTTCAAATAATCCTATATATTATTAGAAACGAATTGAAAAGGCACTAAAGGAGGTTCCAAGATTTTGAACGCATATTTTGCCGGCAAGGGTATCTAAATATGAAAGAAAATTAAGATTTTGAATCAAGTACATAACAAAAGTAGCCTCGGGCTACTCTTTTTGGGTCAGAGACTTTTTGCAAACTTTTATATTACATTTAACGAAATGAACTTAGTACGTAAGAAGAGACCAAAAGGGTATTGCTCTAGAGATTTTCCGAAGAACATGCAAAATCTGTATAAGACTAAACACAAGTAGACTACAGTTACACATACTAAAGTTGGCGATTAGAAATGGACGACAACTGCATGATCTGCGGGGAGCTACAAGAAATTCCGGAACACTTGCGGACATCACGTATTAACCTGAAATACAGGAAAACCCAATGCTTGACTGTTTTAGAGACCGTACAATCCCTACAAACACTTAGCTACTACACTGTCTAAAGGACTAGGAATTGGTAGGTTGTGCGACTGCAGCCAACTTTGATAAGAACTATATCGATATTAATCTGGAGTTTGTGAAAGGAATCTGTAGAAAACGTTCACAAGCATAGCCGGTTTCTTTCGATCTTGTTTATACTCCGACAGTTTAGTCAATGAACATTACATTCATTACAATTCCATTCATTTTTGTTTAAATTAATTTAATTGACAAACTACCGACGTTGGGAATCGATCCAGAACCTATCTGTTGTTAAGGTAATTTAGTTTGTTATTTCTTCTAAATATTTCTCTTATAAAAAAAATTACATATTAATAATATTGTACTATGTTTAAGTAATAATAGTTTACACATAAAAAACGATGTTTTAGCCTGAGCTTTTCGACTCATCCACATCACCTTCTGTGTACATGCCCGATCGTAAGTATAACACAAGTAAGTAGATTGTGTATTATATAATAATCCCAACGAATGTTAAAGAATCATAAAGAAAAAATTTATATATATATTATTTTATGTAGCAAGAGGGGGAGGGGGGGTGCAGAAGAATGGTGTGTGTACAGTAGGAAAAAAAGACTTGTTCACAGTTCGCTAGGGATGTGACTGAAGAAAAATATTTAATATTCTTATGTAGATATACTTCACAACTCAGATGGGAATGTGGTTAAAACTGACTATACTGTATAGAAGAGATAGTATGCTAAGACATGTATAAATTTTTCTTATACCTTTTACCTGGGTAACAGCTACTACATAGATATGGCTAGTATACTTCTTAACATCATGCATAATATTTCATACATTTAATGTTATATTATAAACAATAATATAATATTTTTGTTATATATTTTAATAATTTGGATATATTTATAATTCACGTTCTTTATTTTTACTTAAGGGCTTACACTACCTTGGCGCTCGGTAAAATAGGCATAAAAATAAACATTTTTTTGTGATACCGCTATAAAGTATATAAAATAATTTTTATTTTACACATAATATACATAGATAGTAGTTTTATCAATAATATGAACAAAATAAATTGATAAAAAATGGCGGAGATATGAGCCATCAAGTGGGGATACTCTTTTGAAAATCCTTGCTGACGGTGTACATGCTTTCTTTGTGACAAATTGTCTGAACCCAAAAAAGTAAATTGTTTCTTATTTAGGAAGGTTATAGCTATCGAGTGACAAAGACTTTAAAAAATTTTGTAGAAAAGACAAAAAAGCTCAAATTTTTATCGAAATTTTGAGTTTAAAAATTAATAACTTATGAACATGGCACCTAATCCAAAAAATCTTACATCATCTGATAGATCATATTATAAAGAATACGTGTTGTAAATTTCTACAGGATCGGTTGAGTAGATCAGTGTGAAACAAGTAGTTTCGAGAAAAAACAGTACGGCGTCAGCGTCTTGAAATCAAATGTATTTTTAAATTACGTTCAATTTACGATCCCTGGAGCTGAGTTACTTCAAGGAATTAGTATAATTTCTTAAATAATTGTGTTGTAATGAAAATTATTGAGAATAATTTTTTTTGATCCAACACACATTTTAATTATGAAATAGAAAAATATTAAGTAAAATATTACGAAAAATATTTAACAAAACAATATTTTTCTCCTTGGAAAATTGAGTTTTTTTTTTAAGTACAAAGTAAGTACAAAAAGAAAATAATATAGCTCGATTTATTTATTTTCTTAAACTAAGTTTTTTTTAAGTCGAAAATTGAAAAAAAGATTAATAGATGCTTTTGATTTAAAGTTTTTCTATTTAAAAAAAAAAATCAAAAATTGCAATTACAGTAATGAATGTATCATAAAATTTGTGTATAGATTTTGAATTCACACTGGTCGTGTTCATTAAGTCGCTGGTTAAATATCAACCAAGTGGGGTGTGTGATATGGTTCAAACCTCGGAAAGGTATTATAATTTTTAATCAATTTTATAAATAATCTGAACGACCCATGGCGGGTATATAAACCCGTGACCAGTGTCGATTTAAATCAGTTGAAATTCGGCTATTGTCTGATTAGTTCAAAGTTTAAAATCAAGTATTGTCTGATTAGTTCAAAGTATATAATTGTTGTCCAATCCAGATCAAGTTAAAGTTGGAAATTGTACAAGTAATTCAAAGTTTGACATTGTGTGAAAAAAGTTAAAATAATTGTTGAAAAAGAAATTGGATAATCAATTTTTAAAGCAATAAAATCAGGTTTTTTTTTGTTTCGTAAAAACTTGTGTTTAATTTAATTTTCTTTTCTTTAAAAAAAACGTGCGTGTCGTTTCAATTACAAAATATTTAGTAAAATCTTTTACTAATATATTTTTTTTTTGCCGAGTATCGGAATCATTTGCAGGTTCGGGCAGCGCTCCTTTGAGGTATAAAGAGAGCTAGGATATTGTAATTTCGAAATGGTTTAAGGTTTAAAATATTCTTCAAAGTCTTGAAAATTTACCTAGCCAAAAACCGATTTTTTTTAAATTTTAAGGTGGTGTAAGCCCTTAAAGTGAATATCATATGTGACGACATTGAATAAAAAACTCTTATGATTTTAGTTTATGCTTACAAAATATTATGTATTGAATGGGTCGTTACGACGAAAATCCAATATTTAAAACTAATTATTAAATATTTATTAAATCAGTGCATTTTTATATCTGCTAACCCCTATTCCATTCTGTAAAAGTTAATATTCCTAAAATAATTCTAAAATATTAAATTCTTGCATATATAAATAAGAACATTTGCATTGCCACATACAATCATGTTGCTCTATAGACCGAAGCAGCTCTGAATTCAAATTGGGGGATAATCAAGAGTTTTCTAGAACAAGCTGACAAAACGGACCAACATCTATCTCAACATATATCTAGATCTCAGGCCATAAAATAGAAGAGTTTAAAAATACCAAATGAGCATTATCCTATCTGAAAAACAGCTTGTTAACCAGTATTCAAAGAGTGAATGCATCTGAAGCGATTTCGAGGTTCATATAGCATGTAATAACCTGTTGAAATATTGATTCAGAAACATCCAAAGATTTCACTCTAGTAATTCTAAAATCATAACAAAAAAATCACTTTGGAATGTGACGGTATCTACGGAAACGGTACTGACTGCGTGCATAGGCAATATCGATGAACACTGCATGATAGCAGGAACAACTTATTTGACTCGAGCCACTCTGAATATACACAGACCTTCAGAAAATCCTGATTAACAAACTAGTCTTATTTTTTTGTCAGTTGTAAGTCTGTTCTTGAAAAAGAACGAAAATACATAACGGGCTGAAATTTGGAGTGTGAGTTCTAGAGCTAAAAACTAAGGTCAAGTTCGTTGAATGCGGTAAGCCATACCGTGATTGCCCACGATAGGAGAGAATATCTATCTTTGAAACCGCAAAAGATAGACAAAAAATTTAAAGAAAAAAAAATCTTCCTTTTTTAAACAACTCTGTTGTGAAACTATATTTCTAAAATCAGTATAAACCGGGTGTTTAGGCAATTAACTCAGTTAGTTGTTATTTTTACTCATTACTATTGTCTTGAATATTTCTTACTTAAAAAGCAAAATTTTGATGAAATGAAGCAATAAGTATTTATAAAAATGTATTGTTATGGGATAATCCTAAAAATGGTTTAACCATTACCATATCAAAATTTTAAGCTTTTAGGGGAAAAAGCATACAATGTACCTTTCATACTATTGATCGTTATGATTTCAGTATTATCCAAATAGATTTCTTTGTAAGTAGATTTAGCTAAATAATGCTGGAATTTTATATGATATGAGGTTAAAGCAATTTCAAATATACTTTTGAAATAGGAGCTTTCAAATCGCCTTCGTGAAAAAGATTTTATAAAATATATTATTTCATAAGAATCACAGCTCCTCTATTCCTTGTCGTACAGCAAACTTAACGATTAAAATATCTTTCGAAAAAGAAATATTTATTAATTAATTATCACGCATATCCTATAGCTTCATCTACTTAAAATAGTACCTCTTACCCGGAGACGCCTCGCCTTCGGGTGATAGGTTGTTCTCAAGAAGGGCACAAAGGATTCCTTGGTCTAGATGCTAGGGAACTATTTGCGGTACCCCTCTTTCTAATTATTATTATTATCACGCATATCGTAACCTCTTTCGTGTAAAAAAAAACATTTGTTAGTTTTACTTACTTATCAATGCTTTTTTTTAAATTATTATTTCATGTGCCGAAAATCGAGTACAACTTACCTAAAACAAAAAGAAAAATATGTTTTTAGTTAACAGCAATCTAAAAGTATTTAATTAATAGAATTTTCAATAACAAAAAACAAAAAATTAAAACATTTGTTACTAGGTATATTATAAAATTAAATTTAAAATAATAAAATTTTGCTTAAATATCTACACTATTGCCTGAAAAATCGATTCTAGGTGAAAGTTTATCTATACGTAAAAGTTAATGTATTGATCCTACGAATGGACAAAGTTATACTAACTAATTGTTAAATGGAAATATTACTAAACATTGTCTGATTGAGCCTTAAATCATATTTTTGGTTATGTTTTAAGCACCTACGCAAAGATGTGCGGAGATGAGACTGATATATATATATATATATATACTAATAAGGTGTGCCACTATATGTCGTCTTACAACTACAAATAAGACGAAATTGCAAGTGATTCTATGTTTTTAAAATATTTGAAAGGTTCTTTGAATTCAAGCAACACAAAATTCAAGAATTGTTGAAAAATAACGGAACTTTTAGGTCTACCAAAAGCCGAAACATAATAAAATATTAAGTAAAAAATGAACTCGAAAGTATACAATAAAACAATCGTATCAATAATTTACTGTTCTAAATTTCTTTGACAAATTTCAATAGAGGAAGGGGGTAAATTTTCCTTTTTATTGAGATGAACGTAACAAAGCCTTTGTTCTTTTCGGAAAACTATATCAGTTACTATTATGCGGCCTTGTATTCGGATATTATTCAAGCCTGAATCATGCTATATTTAAAAGGATACATATTTTTATTTTCGAAAATTATTTTCTACATTAAAAGTATACAAGAAGAAAATTCAAAAAGAAACACTCCTACAATTTATATATAATATTATACACTTGAAATAATTGTTTCATAATTTTAAAATAATTACGAAAATTAAATTTTTCTCATACAGAAAACAGGGCATATAATTAAAACTCATTTTTTGTGTAGCAGCATCAGAATAAATACAGCATCAAACCAAAATAACATACACATTAAATATGTACAGACTGTTCAAGAGGAACTATTTCAAAGTTTCAAAAGTTTGAAATTTTGTTACAAAAATAACTGTTTTCTACAAGAAAAATCTCTATAAATCAATTTATCCAAATTTTTGAAAATTCAGCAGCACAAATTACCTCAGTACTTGTTCGTCAACGATGTTCCATATCTTAATATAACGAAAGCCTAACGAAAGTATAACGGAACATTACGGAATAATAACGGAACACAAGTTTATAATTTACTGGGAATCCTTTTTATCATGTTATCTAACACTCTTCAAATTTAACCTTGAATTGGTTTATGAGGGATGGCCGCTTCCTGTGTCTTTGTTCACCCGTATTTTTAAAAAATTATTTCAAGGCACTACGATTCGTAGTGGCTAGTCAGATGAACGGTGCTTTAGTACCTTCAAGAGTGAAAGTCCATAACTTGTATTTTACTAAAAACTGTATAGTGATCTGTCGCAGAAAGATGTGGATATAAGAAGAATAGTTTAATAAAGGAGTCTTCATATTACCTAGCTCAATTTACAATCAATTAGTCTCAGTATTAAATCTTTAATAGATCCTGCTTGAATCTCTAACAAGAACCGCAAATACCCTACAATACTAGTGAAACCTTATAGTTCCTAAAATTTGCAATATCAATCAAGGATTAGTAATGGTGACTCTAAAACACTCTGTACAATATATAATATTATATAATCTCTTTTATAAAATATAATAATTTCTATTAAGTTAATGCTCTATTGTGAATTGTGGTTTCAATGGTAGATAATATTTCAAAAGCGTACACATATATAATACGTATATATTCACATATAAGGGGTGTCTAAGGAGTTCAACTTACAGTCCCTTGTATGACTGGCTGTGCTCTACGCTTAGCGGTTTTCCTCTTTTCATCTTCCGTTTCCTATTTACTACTACGAAATATAACAACATCACACGTTAGAGCAGCAGCGACGATTATTATAAAGCATATAAATGCATGGGTACGTTCTCGTTCGCTCCGTCGCTTAGTATACTTCTCTGCCTACCAGCTTAACTAACATTCACGTTGTTAGAAATGTTTTTAAGCACAAAAAAAAAAAAAATTAATATAAATAAATATAAATAAAATGTTGAAAAATTTATTGTAACCACAAAATTTTTTTCCATTTTAGTGATGTTTTTTAAATAAAAGACACACAGTAAGTTCTTGTTTTCTCTCTCTCTCTCCCCCCCTACTCTATCTCTCTCTCTTCCGCAATTCGTAATATTTGCAATCGGTATGAGTAGCATGAAATTACTATATTTATAAGGAAGGATGTATTATTAAATCTATTTTATTGTTTACTGTTTTATTTTTCAAGAATTGTGTTAATAAATATGAAACCACATTTATATTTATTTTGTTTTTTGTTAATAATAATATCCGAACCTTATATCTGCATTAGATTTATTTCTAGTCTTTTATTGAAGCGATATTGAAATTTGTAAAAATAATACCATTTTTATACGATGTAATTCAACTTTATCGTGAATACAAGACAATATTATTTAAATAGAAATTAAATTGAAAGTAGTAGTTGTTTTAAAAATATATTTTACCAAGCTGATACGACAATAAGACTCCTTCGATAGAGGAAGGCCACCGAGCGAACCAGCTTATTGAAATGATCGTTCGGCATAGAAAGGCTTTTAATATTAATAACATTTTGATGTAGTATCTTGAATGTCTAATTTTCTACTTAACTTAAGGGAAGTTGAAATTATGCAAGAAGGTAAATCGTATTTCAACAATCCTATTTCTAGATGCACTGAATGTTTACACACCGTATCCTCCGTTTGGTATAGAGGCAATTCGCTATTAGTTTTCGGAATAAAGCCACCTTACGATTTATTTTTATAAAATGTCCTTCAATAATATGGATAATTTTTGGCATTTTTGGAAATGTAGTCATCAACATTCATAGGTATTAGACTTAAAAATGCAATAGAAAATAGAAAGAAATATTAATAAAGAGATTGATCCAATAAAATTTTGAAATGACGGGCGTAAAAAAGATATTTAAGAAAACAACTGAGATTCCGGGTAAATTGTATTTCTATCGGCGGTAGCTCAATTACCCGACATCTCAGGTTTTTTTCTTAAATATATTTTTTGTTTGGCTCGGTATGACGGGCCTAAATTAAATTTAAATTTTAACTTACGACAAAAAATAATAAACATTATTGTGGACTTTTATGAATGTACTATATAAGATTTTGAAGAATTTTATAAATGGACTATACTTCAGCGCTCGTACATCTTTAAAAGTATCTTTACATTTTTAAATAATTTCTCTTAGCCCCATACAGATTCCTAACCTTATATAGATAATTATAACCCCACGTTTTTCGTTTATTACAAGTATTTTCATAGCTATTAAAAAAATTCGTAAGCACCAATTTTCTGGACAATCTGTGGTTTGGAATCTGTATGGGATTATAAATCTGTATAGGGATTATATTATACTTTTTCGTCTGTTTTAAAAACGTGGTTTATTTTTTATTTAAAAAATTATTTTAAGACTAAAACTATAATTTCCCATCACTTCCACTATTTCAAATATTTGTCGATACTTCCACCAAATTTCTAAAACTAATTTTAAAGGATTTTATTTCAATATTAAAACAAAGTAATGGCAGATTCTTGCATTATCATCCAATTCTAAGCTAAGTTTCTAGCTTATCAGGAAATTAGTTTAAAATCAATTGCAAAATTAGTACCGGACAGACAGACAAGAGAGCGAGTTAATAACAAGGGAAAATAAGAACTAACTTAGTTAATTACTTAAATATCCGGTATATCCTGAATTTATGTAAAAAAGTTTACAAAAAAAGTTGGGATTAAACTTAATACACCCTGGTATATTTACATGTACCGGGTATAAAAACGTGGTAATATAAAGGCTGTGATTGTACCATTAACTTGTCAACGTAAATAGTATATTAATAATTTAAAATAATGCATTAATCTTATTAAAGAGTAAGAATAGCTGACGAATTTACAAATAAACATATAAGTTCAGGCACAGTTCGTAAAAAAATTTCTCACGGTAATGAAATACATAGCGCGTGCAATCCGGTGGAAATTTTTATTCATTTTATTTCGATTTAACAGAAGAAGTTTTCAAAAATCAAAATAACTTCAAAATAAGCTTCGAATTATAAACACAACCATTTTATTAAAAACAAACTCAATTTATCCCCTATTTAGTTCGATTACTTTTCATACCATAAATAAATAATAATTTTAACCACCGACAAAAACAGACATCAGAGAATAATTATAACAATTTTTTTTATGAAAGCACTAACTACAGGAACAAAAAAATCAACTCAAAACCGGAATCATCCACCAATATAAAAACCCATAAAAACTTTATAATAAATAAATAAAAATTACTATACAATATTAATAATAATAAAATTTTTCGTTCAACATAATATAGGTTATGTTATTTTATGCTGTTGTTGTTGTTGTTGCCTATATTCACACAAACATATAAAACATAAATAAATTGTTATAATAATTAGTGTGCAATTTTAGTTAAGTTATCGCCCATTATGTATTAAGTAATGCCGATATATGTTACGTACGAACCGTACCGTTGAGTATAATATCAATGTGTTTGAAACCACACAACCAAAAATATATATAAATGGTTTTCCCTACCATGTTATTGTTGTTGTTGCTGTTGTTATTGTTTTGTGTATCTTGTTTCTCTGTCTCTCTTTTTGGTTTTCATATTGTTTATAATTAATCCTATCATTACAAATCATTTTTATATACTCTGGCTGCTTGCTGCTATTTTGTGTGTACAAGGTGTACAATGTACAATAAATGGAGTGTAATTGTTGCAGGCTGGAAAAAGTCACTTAATATAATTGATCCAAAGATTTTATTTGTTTCATCTGGACTTCTAGATTTCACGTTAGATTCACTGGATTTTTCCCAAATATTAATTGTGAATATCGAATCGAGTAAAATTGTAATCATTCAGAAAAAAATATTATGTTGTATATTTAGAATTGATCATAGAGAATTATGTAAGGAAATTTTTAAAACATACAATAAAATTAATTTCTACGGCTTTCTACGTCTATGATAGGAACTATGCAGATATTTATCTAGAGTTCGTGAAGGGAACTGCAGAAAACCTTCTCAATCATATCCGGTTACTTCGTTTATGTCCATACGCCGATAGTTTAGTCAATTAACCGCCCGTTTTTTTCTTAAGAATTGACAAACTGCCGATGTCGGGATTCGAACCCATAACTTCCCTGTTTCCAAGTAGGCATACTGCGCAGACATAACGCCTTAGACCGCTCGGCCACTTGGGCTGGTAAATGTTCATTATAAATAAACCAATCCTTACATATTATAAAACAAAGTCCTCCACGGCGTCTGTCTGTTTGTCTGTTCGCGATAAACTCAAAAACTACTGCACCGATTTTCATTCAATGGATAGAGTGGTTTTCGAGGAAGGTTTGAGTATATAATTTGTCAAGTTTTTATATACATTGGTCCTTACATATTATAAAAATGATTCATGAGGAAGGTATAGTTGCATAATTTATTGATGTATAGGTGTATAATTTATCAGTCCTTGACGGGAGAAAATATTATGGTACTTGGTTATAAGGGCGTTACAAAATTTTTGCGGGCGAAGCCGCGACGGGTAATGCTAGTTATATTATAAATTAAAATATGAAAAACATAATATAATCAGAATAGGACCCGATAACAATGACGGGGATCTGTTTCGCATTCGAATAATTGCATTATTATCAATCTTTCGATTTAAATATATTTATATTTTTGTACAGTACGGCGAAGTCTTTAAAGCGTACTATAAATGTATTCCAAATGCGATACACAAAGCAAAACCTTCGACTACGAGAAATATTTACCAGGAAATATTTAATAATTGTTTAATGTTAATTGGAATAGATTTTATTTTCAATATACTAGAATATCTTCGTATCGAATATTTAATACAAACGCATCTATTTGTGGGTCCATATTCATATGAATAATATTTCTTACTTGAATGAATAGTAAGTATATTAGCGAATTTCCTGAAAGGAAATAGAGCTATTGGTCCCGTACCGAAGTCAAAATTTCGCAAAAATTTCTTCAAATGTCCATCGATCCTACCTAGTAGATGTCAAAAATCACCATCTGTAAAATTTATATATATATATATATCTATGGACATATATATATATATATATATATATATATATATATATACTGTAATCACTCTAGCGGTCACAGTTTTAATTTTATCAGAATGAAATTTGGTATTCGAGGCGCTTTTGTTATTCAAAAGGTCAAGTTCGTTAATGGGTAAAATCGAACAAGGGGAAAGGGGGGTTTAGAGGGAGGGGGAAACACAAAATTTGTCATATCTCCCTTACTATTCGAAAAATCGAAAAAATTATAAGAAATAAAGTTGTAGGTATTAAGTTTTACTGCAATCATTTTTTCTGTTACCCTAATATTTACAGAAATATTGACGGTTTAAGATTGAAAATTAAATTCCTCACTATCTCAGTACACATTAGTTTGAGGAAAAATGATAAGGTGATGAATTGTAGCAAACATGATTTTCTCCAACTTTATTCCTTACGTATTTTTTGATTTTTCTAATATTAAGAGATATTTTATATTTTGTGTTTTCTTCTTTCTTTAGGCTTCCATTTCCCCTTGACGTATGTTATTTATTAATACAATTGGCTTTGCAAATCATATTCAACATTTTGATCAGACTAAAATTGCGACCGCTAGAAAGTGATTTATGTATTTTTAGGAAATTCGCTAAGTTGAAGCAGCTCCTGCCTAACGAATTTTTTTATATTTGTTACGCCTTGTATAACGTTTGAGTGTAATGTGTTCATCTCTTTGTACAATAATAATAATAGTTTGAACTATCGATTTTAATTAATTTATAATCGAAAAACGTGGTATAAACTCCACTATAGATGAGAGGTTTATATATTGTGTGTAAAATTTTCCCTTAACGTGAATAGCAATTTAATTTATTTTTAATTAATTGTTATTATGGGTTACTATGTGTGTTAGTTTTTACAATAATAAAAAGTTTATCAATAATTTGTGCCTTATCTAACGTGATTATCTTTTTGTTATTTATTTATTCACAGTGAAGTAATCACGCAAGCAGATATGTAATTAAATTGGTTTTTAGCGAATTTCCTGAAAAGAAATAGAGCTATTGGTCTCGTACCGATTTCAAAATTTTGCAAAAATTTCTTCAAATGTCCATCGATCCTGCCTAGTAGATGTCGAAAAACACCATCTGTAAAATTTATATATATATATATATCTATGGACATATATATATATATATATATATATATCTATGGACATATATATATATATATATATATATATACATACATATATATATACATTTATATATATATATATATGTGTCTGTAATCACTCTAGCGGTCACAGTTTTCATTTTATTGAAATGAAATTTGGTCTTTCAGGCGCTTTTGGTATTCAAACGGTCAAGTTCGTTAATGGGTAAAAACGGACGAGGGGAAAGGGGGGTTTAGAGGGAGGGGGAAACACAAAATTTGACATATCTCCCTTAATATTTGAAAAATCGAAAAATTTATATGGAGTAAAGTTGTAGGTATTAAGTTTTAATGTAATTTTGTTTCTCATCATTTTTTCTGTTACTCTAATATTTACAGAAATATTTACGGTTTAAGATTGAAAATTAAATTCCTTAATATCTCTGTACACATTAGAGTTTGAGCAAAAATGATAAGGTGATGAATTGTAGCAAATTTGATTTTCTACAACTTTACTCCTTACGTATTTTTCGATTGTTCTAATATTAAGAGAGATATTTTATATTTTGTGCTTTCTTCTCTCTTTATGCCCCCCTTTCCCTTTGACGTATGCCATTTATTAATAAAATTGGCATTGCAAATACTAAAATCATATACGATATTTCATTTTGATCAGACTAAAATTGTGACCGCTAGAAAATGATTTATGTATTCTAAGGAAATTCGCTAAGTTGAAGCAGCTCCTGCGTAACGAATTTTATAAAAATATTTCCTGAGATTTCCAGTCGTTGCTGTTAGTCGTCCATAATGCTTTTTGAATTACGTATAATAAAAAACGTATAAAACGGTACGTATAATAAAAATTTGATTATTGCATAAAAAATCTTCAAAGCATTCTTTATCATTTCATTATATTATAATGGGACCTAGCCCAGCACAAAATGATAACGTATAAAATTTCTCACTTCTATGCTAACAAACATGTACAGTCGGTTACAATATATATGGCAATCAATATGGCTGGATAGAATAGGAGTGATTTTAAATTCAAACGTAAATTACTAAACGAATGAGAATTGTATTAGTACTCAGAGTCATAAAATTTAGATACAGTACCCATTCTTTAAAATATATGAAGGTATACGGATATTATTATGAAAATATATTATTTGAATGTCGATGATTGGAAATGTTACCTAAATGTTATGGCTCTGAAGCCAGTAAAATTATCATTCTTTCGTTATTTTATTCTTGCTATTTTAAGTTTGAATTTAAAATCACGCCTATTCCAGACCGACTGTGCCAAAGATGATTATACTTCATTTAGATAACATATTATTTTAAATTATAGAATATATTAAAGATTTTCATCATATATAATATATATATGTATATATATATATATATATATATATATATATATATATACAAAACAATATTTAATAAATAATTAATATTTCCATTACCACATAAATATATACATATGAGTAACATAAATTTACATAAATTCAATATTTATTTACAATTATAATTTTCAATTTATTTGTAAAAAGTAATTTAGTAACATCACCTACTCTCATCAGGTGATAATAGACGTATTATTATAATATATGTATATAAGTATTACACCAATATTATGTTATTTAACATATACCTGCTATACGAAATATATAAGGGTTGAAATTATTATTACATAAACTATACGATATAACGTGGTTTTTAGTATATTACATTAAACAGCCGTGAGGCCTTATTTATTTACTTATTTGACGTATTCTGTGTAATTATTCATAATTTCTATTTGAAACTAACTAAACTATTATATGTATGTTACATAATTGTACAAAATGTTTCAAAAGTTTTTTTCATTTAGGCATATGATGCATGCACATGGCCACAAAAGTAGCGATCATTACTTTAGAATTTTATAATTGATTTGTGCCATTCGGTTTTCGAAAAAATATCACGAGTGAAGTATGTTCATTATAAATATACTAACAATTAACATTCGTAACACTTTCCCAAAAATATAAAGATGAATAAAATAAAACCCAAATAAAATATTTGGGAAATTTGCCCAATAGTACCACAAACGCTATAAGTGGAGTTTCTTTTTCGAATTTCTACAGTTTATTTGTACTGTTTATCCGCATTCGATTTTTTATTTGATTTGTTTGTGAGTGTTTTTATAATGAACATTTTTTATGTAACATACAAAAAAGTGATAAATGACGTTACAATAAAATATATTATTGGTACTGTAATTTAAGAATTTTATGACAGTTACTTTTTTGTCTCCGTAAACAGTCTGGTTACTACCAAACCATACGTGTTACTGTTAACTATTTTCTTCCTCAATCTGAAATAATTAGATTTTTGAACAATATTTCTTAATAATTAGATTATATCGATTGCAGGTTGGTACTCTTGGCACATAATATGTGATGAAGTTCTAATGAATACTCGTTATAAAGTCGGAAATTGTTAGTGATAGAAAGATATTAAATTAGTAAAATTTCGTATTCCGGGGATAAAAGGTAACACGGGAAGTGTCAATAATTAAATATTAGATATTAAATAAAAAACGAAATATTGGTTTAATAAAATTACTATTAACATACTATTAGTCCTTAGTCCATTAATCCTTATAATCTTAAATATAATTAGATTATGCGTCAGAAAAACATTTTGTTCACTTTAAAACTAGGCATTCATATATCTTATAAAATATCCTCATTATGAAATTACCAACTGCATACCAATTGCATATTAAGGTGTAAAGAAGATAATTTAAAGATCTGGTTGTATCGCATAATATATTGTTGTATATTTACAATATTAAAGTATTAGCAGAGGTTCTTGGAATATGATAGTTACATTATAAATTAAGTCTTAAAATATTATTATTATTATTATTTATATTACACAAATTATATGCTAATTACTTAATTATATCTTTCATGATTATAATTATTTTCACATATATATCTTGTAAGATTACAATTAATGTCATATTAGTCATATCAAAGATTGAAAATTTTAAATTTAATTGTCTTGGACTTTGTAAATTTTAAACTGAAACAATTACACTACTGTTTTATAAAGATATTATATTTACATGATTTTTTTTCTACAAATAAGATCTCACATTTGAATTAAATCATGATATTGCAAATGGAACCAGTACCCAAAACACAAACATACACATTTATGTAGGGTTTACTGAAAAGTTTTGATAGTTATCATTTAATATTGATCCCTTCTAAAAAACAAAGTTTTATTAGTTTCCACACTCGAACTAGAGTTATTTAATTACATTTAATTAGGATTATAATCTTTTAGGGGATATAATTTTTAATTACTGCCGAAACGAAAAGTGTAAAGAAGTCATAATGAAGTTTTACGTGACGCCAGCAAACAAAATCAGTTGAAAGACGATCATCAAAGGCCTATTAAGTAAAAACTTTCAAGGGATTAACTATTAACTAAAAATTTTCAAGGGAAATATTAGTAGTTTATATATTTATATTCAACAAAATACGTAACAAGTGTTTTTAAATTTCGTTTATTATTCATTCATATATTTGATTGTCCGACGAAGAAAATACCACAAGACATTCTAGTGCCGTTGAAGTTATTATCTGAAGTAAAGCAAAAAATTAGAAAAAATACGATGTGGAAATATAATTGAATTAAAAAAATATATATTTTAGAACCAACATTTGATAAATAATAAATTTTGTAAAATTATTTAAGAGAATTTATGGTTTGGATTAGTATTTTGATTAATAAAATATGAATTTGATTAAATGTGTGTGATATTAATTATTTAAAATAATATCATACAAATCATTCATTCGTTTTAATTAATTTAAAAACCTATTGAAATATTTTTAATATACATTTGAACAAAAAAGTATTCAAATTTGTAGCAGATTAAAACAAAAAAATCCATTCATTCATTTTCAATAACTTCAAAACGTAGAACTAACCTAATCGAAATTTTGTGAAACTCTTTTTTTCAATAATTGTCAAATGTAAGTCTTAAAGTCTGTTAGAGTATATAGATGAAATGGGGGGGGGACATATAGATGAAATTTACTTTTCTTAAATAATGAGAATTAAAACATCTATTACGGACAATTATCAAAGAAATCCCATGTTTCTTAAATCAAATTTAAGGCGAAAACGTAAATGTTTTAAATCAAATTAAGGTATTATTTATCACTCTTCAGTTTTAAATCACAATCGCCTTAAGTGAACTTATATTAAACAAAAATAGCTATGTGTCTAAAATTATTGACTCAAATCGATTTCTAATGGTCGTTTAATTATTTTCTTTACAAAATTTGGTTCGATTTAGTTTAAACCCTAAAATTATTGACTCAACTCCATTTTTAATGGTGGTTTAATTATTTCCTTTATAAAATTTGGTTCGATTTAATTTAAACCTCCAAAACCACACTACTTAATAACACCGTGTGAGTCAAGCACATCAAAGGGTAGAATATATAGTAACATTCTACTAAAATCTATTCTAGAAAACTAAGCCGAAAAACCCAAATGTAAAAATTCTATGCATTGTCAGCTCGGAAATATCCTACTGAACGTGGATTTTTACCCGTTTTCAAACTATGACACCAAAGTCGACCAAAATCCAACTGGAATGCAATTTTGTATGATGGTTTGGTTTTCTAAGCCTACTTTTATGTCTCAAAGAGGCTACGAGTATTTGGTATAATTTAAAAACTTATAAAATTGAAGATTATGCTTGGAAAAAGGATTTATACATAATCTCATTTTCCTAATTACATTGGTTTAATTTTGATATTTTCATAATGGGGTTGGATAAAGTTGTACCTTGGAATAGTAATTGGCACATTTAATAAAGATAGAAGTTTTTAATACTTCAAAAATATTATTCGAATACATTATACGGCAATAAACATACATTATAAATACACCACATTGACATTCATATAATCATAATTCTAGCTTTGCGTTAATATAAATTTTCGACTAAAAACTCATCATGTAACCGCAATCACAGTTATTGCATTCATAATTTAAATAAATTTCATAGCATTTTAAAATATTCTAAAATATCTACATATATATATATGGATACACAATATAGCAAAAACCTATATAATAATTTTCCACTTCATAATTTCAATCTGTCGAGGTGATATGTCCTCATGATAGTGTGACAAAATGCAATTGTAATTTAGTTTTGAAACGATTTTAATATAATGTGATGAGTTAGATGAAGTATTTAGCTCTAGATTTTTTCTATAAAAAAAAGTGCCATATATAGTTTCCCATTGAATGTATGTTAGCTTTTATGCGACTTATTTTCAGTTGATAAATGAGGGATCTTAACTACTTTTTTATGAGGATAATTTTTTTATCTTGAAGTATTTTTTGCTATCTTTCTTTTTTTTTTTTAATTTATTTTCTAGAATCTATTTCAATTAATTTTTAAGCCACATATTTTATATATGCTATTATATGTTTGAATAAACGTGTCTTTAAATGATATTAAACTGATACTTTAAGATTCGTAGATTTTTCTCATCAATGAAATGTCTCTCATAAAACTGTGTTAGAATAAATAAGTGAAAATAATAATTAACTGAGTTAATTGCTTAAATATCCAGTATATCCTGAATTTATGTAAAAAAGTTTATAACAAAAGTTGTTTATTTTAAAAAACGGGATATTTTTTGTCTTTACACTTTTAATGTACCTCTTAGGGCCCTCCGGTTTTAACGATGGGCAGTTTTGCTCATTTTTCGAAACCGGATCCGATTTCCCATTCAGAACTTGACCTTATCTTTTAGCTCTAGAACAAAATTTCAGCTCGTTATCTCTTTTCGTTGCTGTGTTCACAGACAGATGGATTTGCGGAATTGGTTGAATTAGGCCATTTTATGAACACCTATTCCAAACATTTCAAGCGTAACAAAGCCGAAACTAAACTTTATATACCCTTTTTAAAAATTACATACACCGGGTATAAAAATTAAGGTTTATAGTAAGATTTAATTTAATATTCCAGATTTTATTACTATTTTACTTACAGTTTTGATAAATTAAGATTACAATCAAATTGAGATACTTAGAAATAAAGGTAACGAATATACATAGATATTTTTTCGTCCTGGAACCTTTTTAAAAAAATAATCGTCTTCAGTTCAGTCTGATAATTGAATTTAATCATTTTATTTTAAATAAAAGTTCTAAAAATAATACGAATTTAACACGATTTCTTAGTCTTTGGAAAAAACTAGTCCATCCATATGAAATCGCTAGAACTTCTTGCTAAAGTATTTACGATTAGGATGAAACTGTATACGAATTATTGTCTAGCACTATAAACATGAATTATCCTCTCTCCCTCTCTATCTCATTTTATTTAGTTTATTGTCGACTGGGGTTCTCTAAAACTAAAAACTCTACTAAACTCGCATTTAGAAGGTTTGACTAAGGTCATTTTGGAAAACATCGAACTTTATTATAATATTGCCAATTTCCGAAAAGAAGTTTGAAAATCATATTTAGTCTATTGGCATGATCTGACGACTTGATATTGAATAACTTAGACACCTTTTGAGAAACCGTTTTAGCTCCAAGATACCTTTAAAGACATAATCAACATTTGAGCTTTCGTACAGAATACTCGCACAATAAAACAAGTTATATGTTTTCTAAACAATTAACCAAATTAACACAGTGAAGTACACTAATAAAACATTGCTATACAATAATGTAACATTTAAACGGTACAGAAACGGTAACAGTCAGAATTCAATGTCGTTTCTTCTTGTTGTCGTATATAAATAATATAACAAACAGTTTGTTATTGTTTCTCCTGTATTTTCCTATTGTTTTAATATGATTAAAAACGTAAAGACAAAGAACATAAAATTTACTGTATATATATATATATATATATATATATATATATATATATATATATATATATATATATATATATATATATATATATATATAGATAAATTCGAACATATAATCATAATAACATAATCCAACAAATCTGGAAACTGCTTACATACTGAATTTTAGTACTAAACAAATTACAGAATGTCACACAAAAATTATGCTACGAACATGAATCAATCAAAAAAAACACAACTGTCTCACTTAAACTATTTACACAGATTTTATGGTACACTTTCTATACATCGTATCATAACAATTTGAGATTCTCTAGAGCAAAGTGGTCCAGTTGGTTAAGGCACTATACTCGGAACTGGGACGTTCGTGAAGCAGATAATTGATTAAAATTATCGGCGTAGGGACAAGGACGAAAGTTAAACGAACAGTTCAATGTAGGTATCGGCGTATGGACTAGAAGGAACCGGCTATGTTTGTGAAGGTTTTCTGCAGTTTCCGTCTACAAACTGCTGATGAAGATCAGCATAGTCTGCATAAAAATTCCTTGTACTTTAGGGGTCGGTATAGAAGACTTACAAACGCCTACTTGCCAGGCTTTGATCTCTCGTCCGCTACTACTACTAAAACTACTTCTCTAGAGCAAAATAAATCTTTTTTGCACATTGATATGCAGAACTGAATGCACGATTTGCTCATAAAAAAATTTTCGGTAAAATTTCTATAAGGAAATTCTATAATTTTTAGTTTTTTTAAGATATGTTAAATAATAATACAAATATCTTAAATGCCTAAATAATAATCCGCTTTTCAATATTCACAACAATCTTAAATTTATGTTAGCAATCGAATATCCTTAATCAAAGTATACAAGATTTTTTTTCTTCTATTTTTTGAATACACATTATTTTTTGGAGACATTATGTAATCCTACAACAAGATAGATTCGTACAACACAACGACTATAATATCTACAACGACAAAGTTGACATGAGTTATATTGCTGAAAATGTTTCTCTCTGTCATACATATTAGTTGTTATGTGGTTATAGACAGAAGCGGACATAAATTATACGAAATACAGGAAGCTGTGGATGACATACGTAAATTTAATGGAGATTTATATATGTCCTGCTATATACATTGTACAGGATGTACCATTGTTGCAATGTGTAGGTATGTAATGTGTACGAAAATTATTATGGATATAGATATACAGGCAAAATAGTCATTGGATGAATTTCCTCATCGACATCTCTCTTGCACTAACACTGTGAGATTATTTATAACAATAAGATTTATGACTATGTAATACTTCCTTTTGGTCGAACGATATTCGAAATAGAAGATTGATTGTGATTTAAATGCCACGCATAAATGCTAATATTTTAGTTAAAATTGACATTATATGGGATACGTTCAAATGTTTTTAACAAAGAGTTTTTATACACACTCTTCTGCAATTATTGGCTTTATACCATGAAGAAATAAATTTTAGTCGGACTCATTTATTACATCGAACACATCATACAAATTCTTAGAAGTTTTTACAAAATTAAACTTTCATCCCTCTCATTGTTGTGGTTGGGACACTTCAAGTTAATACTTCAGTTATTAAAAGTTCAATTGCTCTAGTTAATACTTCAGAGACGATGATGATTCAGTTCCTTATCTGCGAGAGGATGGTAGAGACCACATGTTTCCACTTAACTCTGTCTTTGACCGACCGAATGAGTTGTTCTAGCGTCATTCATATAAGTTATTCGACTGCAATTCCCCCGTTAACTTCAATTGCTGCTCTTGAATCTTTTTTGATCTCATTAGATGGCTAAAGTACGAGTCATTTTTGGTACTGTGCGAAATAACGATATCTGATCTGAGATAAGAATTAGTATACGTTCGTTTGTGACAAAATCACTCCACTAAGTTTTTAATATTTTTCGATAACACCAGAGTTCAAATTCCGCTTTTATCCTGCAAGCCTCACATGCATACTACAAAGTCGACCAAACGTGCATTTGAAAAACCGTACTCGAATTTTTTTTAAATACTTTTATTACATAGAAATGTTTTAAGCTCAATAAATTATATTTTTAAGCTCAATATACATCAAAACCGCCTGCAATGTGGGAAATAACTTTTAAAAAGTACCTACACATGTTTGCTACCAGTTAAATTCCGTGCTAGTTCACAGCAGGCTTCTATTTTATATCTATGTCTCAATGCAAACACAGTACAGAAGATATATTAAGTGTTACAATTATGTGCGTTCAGAAGCTTATATTTTGCTTCATCATATATGTTATGCCATAGTATCATGCTCACTGCTCAATAATGCATTCCGATTTGCTTACAAAACACTTCTTTTACATTCAGCATGCCAGTTAAAACAAAAATAAACCATCGTGTTGTTTAATTGTATTCTGTTTAACTAAGAAAAAGATTTGGTAACAAAAATAGCGTACTTCCAAGATTCGTATGACCAAGTAGCAAATGTATCCCAATTCCTAGCTCACTGATAAAATTTAACTTTGGAGTAGTCAAATGATGAGTATCCTAAATAATAAATTAATTGTGTAATCGATGTCTAGTGGTTAGTAAAACATAACTTTACAAAATTTAGAACGATAAAGATAATTTAATTATATCAAAATAAAGCTTTATCCATCATATAAATAATTAATACAATACACAACATAAGATCCACTAAATTTTAATATCACAAAAGCCATTGTGTATTTATATTCACAAACATAATTACTACACTGTTAAATAACATGACATAATCACCCTGTACATTAATTATATGTAGTCACCAAGCTAGTAAATAACCTGAGGCATCTACCACACATCTCGAGCTTATACAACAATATATAAACTACAATACTTATTCTATGCGACTATCATACTATCATAGAATCGAACGGCTATTACCAACATATCCTACAAGTTTACGTCATCAGCGTACCCAAAGAACGTCGTCATAAACCGCCATTCTTGGTTGTAAACTGTTAAGTTACATATTATAGCCTAAACGTGTGTATACATATACATACATGTTTGTGTGTAATATGATAGCACCCGTGTTACAATCTCGTAAACAACAAAATTGTTTAGTAAAGACTATAATGATATAATGTATTTAAAGGATGCTTCACGTACGGAAAAAATATCCATTAAATACGGTCAAAGCTTAAAACTAGATAAACTAACAAACTACGCGCTAGCCATTCTTATCAACAATTTGACTAAGCATTCGATTTTAATATGCAAATTTGAATTTGATGTCTGCGATCAGTCAAAAAATGAACTTGTTTAAGATAAGCAAAAACTATACTCATTTTACGAATTTCTGCAAAAAAAATGCTCCGACTTCGAAAATGCATTATTAGGAGATGAATTCTCGAGAAATCCTATGGGTCCTAGCGAGAAGATCGGTGTTATCAATGACTGGTTTGATAATTATAATGAACGCATTTCAGCAAAAAAACAAGTCTTATCATTTGTACAATGATAAGTTTTTAATTGTATTGTTTTCTGAATAGTAATTTTAATCAATGGCTAAAGTTTTAAAGTAGGAAAAAATTTTATTCAGACAGCTATTTTGCAATTAATACAACTAATTTCCATATTCAAAATCAAATTGTTGTAGAACAAGACTTACCAATATATGTGTTAATTCATGTATTGAAAAACCTGTTAATATATGGGATAATATACTTTTTGAGTATCTGGTTGTATATGTGGTTACGATACTGCACACAATCTACTTCGAATATTTCTACCATTAAGATACAAACTGAACATAATCTTACATATTATTTATCGCATACTTATAAAATATTCTATCTATACAAGGTGTACCAGACGTTTTACAGCAAAAACTGTAACATTCACATCAGAAAAATGTGAATCTTCCCATGTTAGTAATGTTAATCCTGGAATCAATAATTCTTTATACGAAAAAAAAAACACAATTTTTCCTGTACTCATTTATCAAAACCGTTACTTATCTCCACTAAAAATAACTCTATTAGAATGATAAACTAGAATCTCCTTTATGTTATTTACGATATGAATAGCTAATGTATCCACAGAAATATTCAGATATATTATTCCCACCTTCACAATTCATAATGACAGTGAGTTTTGTTAACATTAATACAAATTTTCCAATATAATCATCTCTAAATAGTCGTGTTTCTCGGACATAAACGAAATGGGCTGGCTAGTGCATATTTCGTGATTTAGGTAATGAACTATTATCTTCAATTAAGAGACTTATTGGAATGATTTTTTACCGACGAAAAGAAGGAGGTCTCCAATTCAATCTGTATATTATTTATTTTTTTTTTATGTATGATTACGCATAAATTTTTACAGAGTAGTCCGACTTTAATAATTTTTTCAAATGATAGCCCCAAAAAAAATTAAAAATATAAGACTTCCCTGCACTTCCACTAAAGATCAAATATGATAATCACTGTATATTGTCTGTGTGTAAACACTGAAAGCACTCAATATCGTTATATATATATATATATATATATATATATATATATATATATATATATATATATATATATGTATGTATATAACGTATGACCACGCAGAAATTTTTACAGAGTAGTCCGGTTTTAATAATTTCTTTTTTATTGTATTGGGTATACTTCGAAGTTAGTACCATAAAATTTGAAAAAAAAAATTCGTGCCTAAGGGTAGAAAAATAGGGGAAATTGAATTGTCTGAAATCTGTTAACCAATTCTGTTGAAAATTGGCATACTTATGTAGTTCTAATGACACTATAACATTTACGAAAAAAGAAAGGCACTGAAAAGTGAAAAAAAAAAATTTTTATCAAAAAATAGAACCGACGAAAAAAGATTTTAATTTTTTTATACAAAAAATTAAATCTTCGAAAAAAGAAAGGAACTGAAAATCAAAAAAAACTAAGTCAATGAAATTCCTAAATAATTTTGAGTCGGCGTTAAAAAATCTCCATCGAAATGGGCAAAAAGTGAATCTGATTTTTGGTTAAAAGTAAAAATTACAAAATATTACATATGACGTTTGTTTGGCGCCGACTCAAAATTATTTAGGTATTTACATTGACATAGTTTTTTTTGCTTTTCAGTTCCTTTCTTTTTTCGAAGATTAAATTTTTTGTATAAAATATTTTATTTTTTGCTTTTCAGTTACTTTCTTCTTTCGTCGGTTCTATTTTTTGTTAAAAAGTTGTTTCCATAACACACTGTAATACATATATACTCAAACAACTCCAGTATACCGTTTGTTTAGTTTACATCTTCGCATAGTATATCTGCCACGAGTATGACAGAGTACATATGTATACATTAAGCAATGTGTGTGAGAAGGAGGTCTTATAGGTTTGTTTTCTTACTTAAATTTAAACTGTTGTGTGATGTATGGGGTTTTATTTAAGTGAACAGATCAGTTGTTATGATGTGTTCTGTTGTTCAGACTTCAGTGTGCTATAACATATAATAATAATAACAAAACAAACCTATAAGACCTCCTTCTCATACACATTGCTTAATGTATACATATGTACTCTCTCATACTCGTGGGAGATCTACTATGCGAAGATGTAAACTAAACAACCGGTATATGTGGATACACTTTCCTTTCCGTAGTCTGATACTTAAATGGTTATTCGTTGGTTGGTTGCTGCTAGAGAGATCTCTTACACTTACACATTTACAAGGTAAAACCCCACAAGTATGTAGTGTCAGTCTGTCTGTTTAGCTGACAGTCGAGCTCACTATACATACGTGTATACGGATATATGTAGTCGTTTTTAGTACTAAAAGTGGTGTTTAAAAAAGAATACAGAACATACAGTGTGACTATCAATATTCAGCCACTTAATTCAAAAAGTGACTGTAATGAAACGGGTTTTGGTAAGTACTAATACAATACAGTGACTAAACAGTTGAAACATTATTTTGACACTAGAAATAATTAAACGAGATATCTCTGGATTGATATATATCCCGAATGTTATCAATATCAGCTATTCTATTTACAATTTAGTATACATTTTTTGATGTCAAAACATTTACAGCGAGGCTATACAAGTATGAAATGAAATTTCAGATTAGAATGTCCTGTTTCAAATGTAAAGATCGGCTATATGACAGTCGGCAATCATCGGCATTCGTGTTTTAAATTGAACATTATATGTATACATATAATATATTTATTGCTATTGTATATAGCAATATATTAATATACAATAAAAATATTTTTTAACAGATACAAATAAAAAAACGCCTTTACAGTTGCATATCTTCTTAACGAAGTGAAATTCAAAAATATACTAAGGGGTTAATCGTCCATGAATTTAATATTTAATGAATTTTTGTAGAAACAAGTGTAAAAAAATTATAACAATATATAGAAATCTTAAATTATTAACAAAATTTCATAAGAACTTGCTTTATTTTTGAGAATTCCGAGAAATTTTGACGATTTTATAGAGAAAATCGATGGTGACAATAATATATACTATTATAGATATTACGATCTCATTTTCTATCCAAAAACAAGCCCTGTCACATTTATTTAGTTCCACAATATGAGGAATGTTATTTCAAATACATATTATTTTATGAATAGATATTATTTTAAAGAATGGTAAAAGCAAAATAACAGGGAAAAAATTTTATTCAGTTATTTTCAATTTTGATCGACAACTAATTTCGTTATTCTATTGTTGTAGAATAAGACTTACCATTATATGTGCTAATTCATGTACTGAAAAACTTGTTAATATATGGGATAATATACTTTTTGAGTAAATGGTTGTATATTTGGTTACGAAACTGCACTGAATACGAAACAAACTGAACATAATCTTTCACATAATACAGTATTAAAAAATTTCCAAACAAAATTGTTTGAAAACTGTTCACATATAACAGAATATAACATTGTTGACGCTTAAGTATACACAAACAAATATATGAATAATAATTTCGGCAGAAATAATACTGTCAAAATACAAATAAAAATGATATGAAAGAGTTGGCTCTTACGTCAGAGTCGTCTTTGGTGTAGCGGTAAGCACGCTGGACTAGATATCCAGAGGTCCGATGTTCGATTCCTGGTTGACAAGTTAATTTTTTCATATCAGTATTTAATTAACATTCAATGACATTTGTCTATATGTATACGCTAATCTTCTAGAATTTGAAATATATGAATCCTTACATAGTATAAAATAAAGTTCCCCAACCGCGTCTGTCTGTCTGTTCGCGATTTACTAAAAAACTACTTCACCGATTTTCATGCTGTTTTCATCAATGGATAGATTGGTTCTCGAGGAAGGTTTTAGTTTAAAATTTGTCAAGTTTTAGTATACATTGGCCCTTAAATATTATAAAAATGATTCATGAGGAACGTATAGTATAATAGCTTTAGATTTTCATTGATAGATGGCAGTGAAACTATATTCCTACATATTAGTTCATTAAACTTACAATCGATGGCAAGATATCAGTGGTGTATATAAGTGGTGTAGAAAATATTATGTTAGAGTTGGTTTTTTCTTTCTTGGACTCTCAAAATTCGTCATTTACTGTACAGACCCGTCTATCTGTGTTTTGAGGTAAAGTCAGGAGCAATATAATCATAAGCCAGCCCTATCAAAAGTTATGTAGTTCCTCCCATTCACAACATATAGTTTTATTACAAACAGTGGCCCTCAAACAAGTATGTTTGGTAGTTTTAATATTATAGTATAACAAAGTATTTTGTGTTGGATTGGCCTATAAACTGTATGTTATTCGCTTCTTATCCATATAATAGGTAATCTTAAAATTTTAATTGCAGCAAATGATCGATTATCACATTTTATTTGTGAGTGAGTATCTCTAAAGTGTAGTGAAGTTTTATTTCTATTATTTTACTACAGTACCTACAATAATGCCATATAGTACAGTATAGTAGAGTACCTATAATAATGATGAAAGCACTTCTGATAATGAGGAAACAATATCTACAGTTAATCACGAATACGGCAAATCATCCTGTGAAACTTCAATAGTGGACCCAATTCCAGGTAATAGTGAAACCAAGGACTCAAGTCAAGATAATAGTGAAAATTGTAATAAACTATTATTGGAATTTCCAGGTTGTTTGGTAATTATTACTGTTGTGAAATAAAAACACTTATTTGTTTGATTGTTAAATATTTTATATACTTTACTACATTAAAGATTAAATATAGTGATATTAATAGTTCTTTTGATTCAAAATTATACCTACTAACTAATATCAACCCCTTTCTTTGTATTATAAAAACAATGTGTTTATTATACACATATTTTACACAAGAAATGGTAAAACCCAAATTTGTTTTATTACTGGATATGTTCAATTCCCTTTTAAGACGCCGAAATATTATTCAGAAATAAGTACCTAGTTCAACTGTATTCACTGTATTAAAAAATCTAAGGTTTCTTTCCACTTCACAAATGTTTTCATTTTCATTTTGGATTCAACAACATTTTGGATTAGCTAGATCGATCATTAAACCCTTAAAATTAAAATTAAAAAATACACTAACAATACGATTTTTGGTCACTGGATTGTCGTAGGTGTGTGTATTTTTATGATGGTGGAAATATTTTTTAAATAACAAAGAGAATAAATAATATTACATATGTATCAATATCTTTCTTTTTGTACAATTTCTTTTTTAAATATAATTTGTAAAACGAGTCATAAATATTTTATCGTTTTCCTAAAAATTATAAAATGATGTTTATTCTTTTTAAAAAATTCAATAACATTCAGGGACCATTCTTTTTCGTAAAAAAATTTATTTTACAGATTATTATTGGTTTAAGGATGCATTAATTATTATTGGACATTAAATAAAACCCCCCACTCATTTTCATTTTTTCACGATTTCCTGCGCCAAAGACCAACTAATATTGAAGTTGCTTTACTTGGTTATAAGGGCGTTACAAAATTTTAGCGGGCAAAGCCGCGACGGGTAATGCTAGTATAACATAAATTAAAAATTGTTATAGTATAGCTTTTTTCATTTTTAGTCAAGATACCGTGTCGACGGAGACCCAAGGGATCAATGGAACTAAGGGATCCATAGAGAATGGTGAAGGTAGTTCCAGCATTGTATTGCATAATCAGGACAAAAACCCGGTTTTCTTACACATATACAACACGTACATATATTTATATACAAATTATCATATTTCGAAAACTAAACGGTAATACGCGATTTAAAAAAAATTTATTTAAGAAATATTGATCTTTACTGTCCTAGTTTTCTTTCAATACAACAGATAATAGTTAAGCTGGTATGAAGTTTTACATGCTTCTAATGAGAGAAAGTGATTACTTTGTAATTAATTATGAATCTTATTAGTAGAAAATGTGATTTGTTAAAAATTTGTTAGATTTTTAGCCTGTAAAAAAAAATTAGCAAAATCGATCGAAAAGTGATTTCATTCTGGAACTACCTTAAAAACTATAATTTTGTAAGACATTTTAATATTGCATATCATACCACGTTACGGTATGTAAAGAGATAGAAATATACAAAGTAGTTTGAATAAGTCCATTTAAGGATCACACACAAGGCAAAATTATTTTTTTTAAGAAACATTATTAACCCAAATATATACTGTACCATATGTCTAAATAACTAAGCGATTTCTTAGATAAGAAATTTACATGATATTCAGTGATAATTCCAAATTTTTCTCAAGTTAACGTTCAAACTGTAATACTTGTCACCTTTAATAGTTTTCACTGTAAATACACACACACACATAATACTATACATTCCACTAAAAAGCATCTCATAACATTTTAAAACATAAAAACAAGCCATTTTAGAAAATTATCTATTTGTTATTTTGGTTGGTTGATTATAAGTTTACATCTCTCTACACGAACGATATGAACAAAACGACGATGTTACATAGAATTTCAGCAGAAGGCGGTATATATGGCTGGGTATGTGTAAGTGTATGATGTAATTGAACATTTAAAATTCTTATCTAAACGATTTTATAAAATGTTTTTCTCTTCATTAACATGTATACAAATTAATAAGTTTTAAATTAGTAGTAGGAAGTTACAAATATATTTTTTCTTGTTCACTTAAAAACTATTGAATTTGGTGATTTTGATACTCTTCAATGCACCTGCAGTAATAAAGGTAAACATGGGGATAAGTTTGAAAAACAATTTTTTTTATAATGATAAGAGAGAAATATTCTTTTACAGAGATTGTTTAATATAACTAAGGCAATAATACCTTGACGGATGGATAGCATACAATTTTATGGTATCTGTGTTGAAAGACTACACTTCGAATTCATTGCTATACTTTTTCTTGAAGCCTTGACTGCAACTAAAATATATATTCTTGAAACTAGTTCCATTTATGAGACTCTATTGGATTCATTAATATCCATTTTTAATGTTTTTTGAAGATACATTTTGCGGAAAAATCATAATTAAAATCTGTCGGCATCCAGTATAATATTTGTCAATACTGATATTTTAGTTTTTAGATTTTACTATAAAAAACACTATAATATGTTGAAAATAAAGCATTTATCCAATTTTAAAACAGTTTGTTGTTAAAATACCGTTGTTTTTGTATCCAAACTGTAGCGCTCCCTTACGATCAACTGATGAATCAAAATGAATAAAAGTTTCCATTCTTTTTATTTTCTTATTCTTTTGATCAGTCAACCAATTCAACCGAACTCAAATGGGGGTTACACTTCTGGATCTGCAGATACATTCAATACTTATAGATATATGCGCACCTTATGGAAGTTATCACGAAAAAAATCCACTGTGAGAGCAATATTGGAAAAGTACATTTCAATTTCTAGATGGTGTTTCGTAGGTTACTGGTCTCTGATACTTGGGAGCTAAGACGCTAGCTCGTTAGATACTTTACGTACATAGTAGTATAATATTAAAGTAATATATTTCGATTTAATGATACGACAGGGTGGTTTTGGGTTATACTTGATATGACCGTATACATTTTTCAGAAACAAAATCAGCATATGGAAAAGTAATAAAAAGGATAGCAACCACACACGAGGAAAACATGTAATATAGAGTTAATATTATACAGTGAAATAGGTTAGTTGTTGACGTGGACATTTGTTAGATATGAAACTAACTACTAATGTCACAAGTAGGGAGAGAATGGGGTGAAATGATGTAATCACGCTTGTTGGCATTCACATGAAATGTTTGTACGTATACGTATATATGAACCAGCTGAAGTAAGCATATAATAATGGACACAAAATGTGGGTAACAGCTCTTAGAATATATCGTATATATATATAGTTAAAAGAAGTCTGTAATATGTTAGGTATTACTCGTATGTGTAAGGTAACATTACGCCAATGTAATAATACCGGGTGAATCATTTTTGCTGTTTTTTTTTTTTGGAAAAAAACCAACCGAGATTTTTTATAAGGCAATAATGTGTGTTGCCTTCTAGAAGATAAAAATCTTTGGTGATTCCAAATCGGATAAACCATGTTAGATATTGATTTCACTTCGACTTTTACATGGAGTTGCAAAATTGCGCCGAAAAAAACTAAATTTCGTTAGCAAAATCTTTCTTTAGTTCAAACAAAAAATATTATTAAATTAGCTGATGATGATGATGAAGTGTCATGCCGTTGTCACGGCTATGATCAACAGACTTTTCCACCTTTTTCCATTATATGCCCTGTGTATAATATTTTGTGTTGATAAATTTTTCATTGGTAGGTTATGTAAAAATGATGTTTTTTTTCTTCCTCTCCCTTTTTTACCCTCCAGTTTTCCCATTGACACTAGCCATTTTAATTCTCCTTTCCTTATTACGTTGCCTAAGAAGTCTAATTGTCTTTGATGGATTGTATTTTTTAATTGTGCACTAAAACCGACTCTTTCCCAAACCTTATCATTATTAATAAAAACGTTCCACTGTAATTTGAGGATTCGTCTCCAGAACCATAATTCACATGATTTCATTAGAGCTTTGTTTAGGTTCCAACACTCACAGTGACCAAATACAAGTTTGACCAAATACAAGTTTGAATAACTTTTTGCTTAGTTTTGATACTAATATTTTCATTACAATCACTTTTTTTATTTTCATGAACACTATTTCCCCTCATTCGTCATAAGCGAACCTAGATAAATATGCTTATGCGTTTATTATTAATTGTTATATTAAGTTAAGATTATTTTTGTTTGAACACTATCAATCCTACCGTCTTTTTCACATTTATTTCCGTGCCAAATTCTTTATAGGACACTGTAGTTTATTTTCACTATCAGTAATTAAAATGGTGTCATCTGCGTATCGAATATTGTTGATATTCTGACCATCGATTTTAATACCTTCTAGTTCACTAAGATGTTGGAATATGGATTCATTAACGAGTGTATACATTAAAGAGAACAGGTGATAATATACATCCTTGTCTTACTCCTCTTTTGATGTGAATATTCTTTTTATTTTTCGTTCTTGACATTAATAATTGCACTTTGTTGCCAGTATATATTTATGATTAGTCTAACGTCTTGATCATCGACGCCAATCTTCTTTAATAATTCTAATAGTTTATCGTGGTTAACACGATCGAAGGCTTTTTGATAATCTAAAAAGCACAAATATAAACTCTTGTGCACTTCCAAGCTTCTTTCTAGTATTCTGCCAAGAATAAACAAAGCATTCCTCGTTCCAACACCTTTTCTAAAACCAACTTGTTCTGGGCTGTAATTTTTAAAACATTCTATCCAAGATAATGCTGCCTAGTATTTTCATTGAAGCATTGATGAGACTTATATCATGAGAAAAGTCCATCGTAGAAATAATGTTAGTATGCTCCCAGATCCGTAAATACTGCTAAACAAATCCGTGTACTTCTTTATTATGGTCTCGTCATATATTTTAAATATTGCAGAAGTAATTTCATCTGAACCCGGAGCCTTGAAGTTTTTAAGCATATTAAATTAGATAGAGACCTGCACTTTGTTTGAAGTAAACAATTATGCCACCCTCCATGCACTTTACACCCCTTTTTGAGCATTCGTTGATTAAACTATATGCACTTGTAGAAAACAGATTGCAAGATTACACAACTTGTTTGCAACTTAAAAAAATAGCTCTGATTGTCACAATGAATCTAAGAACACTTTCTTCTTAAGAAATTATAATAAAATTATTGAAACAACCGGTATATATTAGGTGAACAGATATCAAAAACCATTTAAATACATATTGTCGTCATTGGACTGACAGAAATATCGTATATTACTTATAAATGTTCGTTCACACAGCGATATTCAAATATATAAAACGAAAATCAACATTGTCATATTTTTTTTTTATTCTTTCATTTTGTTTTTCTCGTATAAAGCTTTTTTTTTCTCATTTCGTTTTGGGTAAATTATATACTAAAATTTATTAAGAAAGGAGTTTTGAAAGTTCTTGTCTTGTTGTTCACTACTTCTTACGTAATTCTCACACCACGAAATTTTGCATGAAGAAAATCGGAGAGCACTGAAATAAAAGGACTATTACTTGCAGTACTTCACTTAGTTTCTGGTTAGATTTGTTACGGTTACTATTTAAGTTTGTGTGTTGAGTCAATGAGACATTTAAATTTATCAAACTTTGATCTCGTACAAATCATTTTTCCTAAATTAGAGTTCAAAACAGGTTGATTTTTCCTTAAATTCGATAGCTTATAACTCAATTCCTGTGAATATATCCTGAAGATACACTCTGATCGGATTAACATATCGTGCCAAAAGAAGTATAACGACAAATATTTCGTTTTAGATAATTAATATGAAAATTTTTAGAGAATGTGGCTTTACACACAGTCTTGTGGATATGATGATTCTACCTAGTCTAATTCAAATAAACTACATGTTGACCATTGTTCAAAAGAAGGGGAGCAGGAGTAATATAAATCTTTTCAATTTACTTATTATAAAAGTCCAGATCTTATAGAATCACTATAGCCGAAGAAAGTTTTTTGTGGTACAATTTGATAAACATTTATAGAATAATATAACAACACAATCTACCCCTTTTTAAAGCTACAATGTTCCCACCCATGGGACATGAAAATATTATTTTACACAAAACATTAATTAGTTAATATACAACTGGTATTCAAAATTCATTTTACAATCCCCCAAATGATGGAAAATACTATTTAAATTATTATAATTTTAAAAAATAACATAATAACAATTTGTATACACAATATTTATCTTAAATATGGCGTCAAAAATTTAAAACATAAACAAATAAAGTAATCTTAACAATAACAGAACAATCCCCACTACCTCCTCACTCCCTTTCCATACACAATGTAATATAAAATAAAACACAATCGTTTTGAAAATTGATTTGCATATTTCTACATACACTTGTTTGTGTGTTGAATGTAGACGAACGTATAAATTATGATCGAAAAATATTAAATATTAACGCTCGCGAGTCGTACGAAATACGTATTTTAAAATAAATAAGAATATTTTAATATGTACATTCGCGTATGTTTACTTATTTCATCGTAACATTTTCTAATATTCCCATACTTATTATAATAAATAAATAAATGAAAATTTGTTATATGAAATTTTCACTATAAAATTTTCTGTATTATTTCAGCGTAGATCGTTTGAAAATAGTGCAGGTGTACGAAAATGTTTTAATTACTCCATTGACTTGACAATTCGAAACTGAGTATAATCGCTCCCTGCATTCTCTCCAGAAATAAAATTTCTTAATAAATAAACCAAAAAATATAATAAATAAAATGTCTTAAATAATAATTTAACAAAATTTAAAAATAAAATGAATCTCTAAACGAAATAAAATAAACACTGCATGAAGAATTCAGTACATACAGAATAATTAAACAATTAACTCAGTTACTTGTTACTATCTTTGAAAATTATTTTGAAGTTATGATACCTGCCCGAATCATTAATCATTAATTTATTTTTTCCATTTGTTGTGAAGACTTTTATAGATACAAGTGAAAATCCAACTTACTGAGTAATTTGCTTAAATAACCGGTATATCCTGAATTTATGTAAAAAAATTTATGACAAAAGTTATTTATTTTTAAAAAAGTTTCGAAGATGGGCAGTTATATGCCCATTTTTCCCAAATCATGAACTTGATCTTCATTATTAGCTCTAAAAAATACACACAAAATTTCAGATCCTAATGAGTGTGGCATAAAGCGACTGTAACATTTCGAAAAAACGTCAATTTTGTGTCCTATAGTAGGTAATATGGGCCACAGAAGTCGTGTCCTTTTTTCAAAATTGTATATTCATGTTGTACCTGATTCATTCGGCTTTTGGGAAAACGTTTCGAATAAAAGTTGTTAGTATATTGATCATGAACAAATTTAATTCGAAATATTTGCCCAGAAACTGAATGAATAAGGCACAGAATGATACAATTTTGTACACGACTTTTGTGGCCCATAATACAATAAAACCATTTTACTTAAAAAATATTTCTATTTAATTATACCAAGGGAAATCATTAAAAGTAGATTCACCCTTTTTAACGACAGTTTAAAATTGAGAAATTCATAAATAAACTATTCAATATGGTTGCTTTTTTTCCGCATAATATGTTAGACGCTTAAATCACAGTTGGTGATATTTGAAACATTTTTGTTTGTTTATTAAATTAAGTGTACGAAATATTATAAAGAAAATCCATTCTCCAGTGATTAAATACATCATCTCTATGTGACAGAAACAGTCACATAAGATTTTGTATACTTTATAAAAAACCAGGAACAATAAAACAACAGCAACAATAATAATCATTCATTTTAAATTTGATTTAAAATAAAATAAAATATACCTAAAATATATGACAATATAATGTAAATCGAAGAGTCATTCTTGAAGAACATGATATATATAGAGTGTTTCAAAAATATCACCGTTCCTGCAAGAACGACACAATTATTACTGACACAATTTTAAATATGACCAACAATAATTTTGTTCAAATAAATTTTTCAAAATAACTACGTGTAAAAAATGTGGATTAGTTGAAGATTGTACGGCTGAGCCGATCTTCCTAATAATAAATAATAATACATGACCTGGTTGAATACCAGGAACAAGATAGAGATATATAGTTAAATTTTATAAAAAAATACCACCCATAAAATCACAATATCCTTCTACATAAATCTTACTGTCCTTGATTATATTAAAAATTTTGTTTATCAATTTTTTTACCGATTGCAATGAATAACCACTATCAACGCAAGTCTTGCTTAGTAAAACAGTACTAGATATGAAACGTAAGTACTAGATATATTCAAATGGCATAGCTGCTATTAGTGAGTTTATTACATTGTATATAGTATTTGTGACCGGTTTACAGCGTGTAAGCTTAAGGGTAGAAATGTACACTGATTATGAGGTAAATATTGACTTTATATGTTAACATCATAAACATTACCTTTGTTCTCCAAATCTAGGAATAACATAAATAACCGTTACATCTCCATTTTACTTACATTGTTAATCTATTGTGGTGTAAGCCGTGATCACGTGTTATCGCCGCACAGTAACTTGGACATCAAATTGAACAAGCATTAACTTTTAACGAGATAATTTACCGTGCTGTAATAGGTAGTGTTTCACCGAGGCCACGAAGTAACCCCGCCTCTTTACTAACCGAGGCGAGACAAGGTAGATTGTCCCAAAATCCTCTTCTCGACCGAGGAAAATTTACAAAAAGTAATTTTTTTTTTATAAAATAATATAGTAACATATATTTTTACAAAAAACATGAAGAGATAGATGCATTTTAAAGGAAAAAGAAATTTTATGCCATGATTACTTTTTATAATAATAATCATAAATTTGTTCATCGCCGGTTTTATAGAGAATTTTATAGAGAAAAGTAAATATATTGTTTTTATTTTGTTGTGCATTTTTTATATCGACTGCATATTCTTATTTTAGAGAAAAAAAATTGTGTGGTCGGGTGACCTCGTCAGGAATGATTGAATGAAGTTCATTACGTTATTTTTTCAACTCTAAACGTGATTATATATTAGTGTATCTTTGTCACGCCAAAATGTGGAGCCTTCATTTAATCAACTCTCTCTCTCTCTAATTTGGCGAGGCGTGGCGAGGCTGATAGCCAATCAAGGTGAGGCTAGTCAACCTTCTGCCTCGGCTGAGGCCGAGGCAAGGCGAGGGTGATATTTAAAAAAGCGAAGCAAGTCGAGGTGATACCAAAACCTTGCCTCGCCTTGTGCCTCGTGAAACACTAGTAATAGGCGAAGCTTCGGAACACAATTGTCGGCATATTATATAATTTATTTTCGTTTTTTCGAAACACTTTGTATATGTATAAATATAGGAATGAATAATTTTATTTTAATTTTGTTATTCTAATTTATTCTTATTCGTGGAGATATCAAAAAATATATAATAATATTGCTTTAGTTATTTGTTTTGAATTGTGAAACAACAAATTTATATATTTGTTTATAACAACCATTGCTGTGCTGACTACGTTGCGGTTATATTAATATTATTATTATTATGGTTATTGAAATTTTATTAAATTTATTCTGACAACGCGACATTTTAAACTTTTATTATTCAATTCAACCTAGCCGTATAGTTTGACTATAATTCAATTTTTTTATTTCACTAACATTTTTTATTTGGTTTGAGAAAAACATTTTACAGGGATATAAAATTATTATGCATTAGTTGGTCAATACTGATTTTTAGAATATATTTCGTGTATACAAAATATCATAATTGAGTTAGACATTTTAGTCTCAACTTTAAAACGTTTAACTTAAGTTGAGGGTACAGGGGAGCAACACGGATATGCTGGCCAAAACGAATAATTGTAATAAATACAAGTGAATAAGGCTTATGAAAAATACAACATTAGCATCACCACAGCTAAAAATATGTTGCAGTTTGTTTATGCACAGCGAACAAAACTATTTTCGAATTTTGAATTGAGTTGGTCGTTACTTGACGAAAATCCATTATATTTACTAAATAAAACAAATATTTGAGATTTCCGTAACAATATTTTGAGTTTGACTAGTTTCGGAACATCGTTCCTTCATCAGAAAATAATTGCCTTAGTATATATTTTCTGATGAAGGAACTGTGTTCCGAAACTAGTTAAAATAAAATTATTGTTACGAAAATCCCAAATATTTGTTTTATTTAATAATTAAAACTCTTTTCGTTAACAAATAGACTAATATTTCAGGGACCACTTCAAGAAAATAAAATACCGTGGGTTGATTCTCATAGCCTCTGATCTTTATAGTCTGTCCCGTATTTATATTCGGATGTTAAGTGTAAGCTCACCTTAAGCATGATCTTAAGACAGCGTTTAGATTCATAGACAAAATCTTTTGACAAGGTTGAAAGTTTGTTCTTAGCTAAGATATGTGTGGTTGGATAAATATTCATATAGTCATTGCATGAGGCATATTAATCATATCGAAAACTATTGATGTATTCACAGCCAAATAGACTATCTTATTATAGACCTTCACCTTACTTTTTATTAAAAAATGGGTTTTCTTTAAATCAGCTCATTTTAATAGCCGTAATAACTTTCCAGTGAAAAAAGTAGTGAAGATAATGAATTTTTTGGGTTTAAATAATATCAATATTGATGAAAATATTGATTATGATGATGAAGACATAATTAAACGTATTCCTAAATGCTTCCTTCGAGATATATAAGATCTTTTGATTTTTATTCAGACATCGAATTTAAAGAAAAGATACCACTGACAGAACAAAATTTAGCTTTAGTCAATCGTAGTGGATAATCTATTTATTTCTACTAGTGTTTCAAATATAAATATGTTTTCAGGTAATTATTATCACATGATAGTATTGCTCCAAAATTTCAAGAAAATGCTTTTTTCCAAAAACAATTTTTTCATGAGAATTATTACGGAAATTGACTTCTTACTATGTCTTACTAAAGCTAATCTTAAACCGAATAAGATCATGCTTGAAACCATCGTCTTACAGAAGATGATCTTAATGGATGTCTATGAATTCATCAACGTCTTAAAACCGAGAAGACGGCCTTCATGTGGGCAAGCTTCAGCACTTGCTCAAGAATGGATTATGAATACAGTCTTGTATATAATTTAAAACGTGGAAATATAAATTTATTTCTTGTTTTGTAAAATTAAACTTTATGGATCAAGACTGAAATATTGATTTCGAAACACAGAAAATAATAAAGAATATTATCGCATATATCATTCTATAGATTTCAACACCTTGTTGTATCCTTGGAGCATTTAACGGATATTCAGTTATTCGTGAATTTAGTATTAAACAGATGTAAATCAGATAAAAATGTATACATTTGTTTGTTTGTTTGTTATTGTATAAAATAAAATAAATAAAAACATACAGTTTAGAATTGATTTGTATATATTTTCTAAATTGAATTTTAACTAAAATCTTTACTGGGACATGTTTTTTTTTCACTGTTACACAAAAGAAAAACTACTAGAATGTGATAGAAAATCAGTTACTTGTTGTTGTTGTTGTGATGTTCAGGGTGAAGATGTTGAGAGATGGGAGGGATGTGTGGTACCATGAGAGAATAGAACATGAACATTTTCCCTAGTAAAACTCTCCAACGTGTAAAGATGGGTGAAACCTGAATTCAACGACATGGTTTATGTTACGTTTAGACATGTATTGAATTTGTAATGTGATGTTCTCTTAAAAGCCAACTATTAAATGTAAAGGTAGGTAGGTATGTGTTGTACAAGTGACCGATGATGACAATCATTCAAAAACAACTAGCTATCTGCTACATTTTCTTTCTATGGAACGTTTGCTGAAGATTTTCATTTAATAAAATACTTTATTGTATTAATAGAGAGCTGTTTTATACGATCATAGAAGACACAATCTTTAATTCGCAAACATATACCAATAACTTCATTTCGAGAACCGTTCATTTGTGAATATTCTTCTGCTGGAATCATCGTTTTTATCATTAGCTTGAAGTAATTTTTTATTGGAAAATGATAAATATGGTCATGTTTTATTAACCCCTGACTAAAAATGGAAGTGTTTCGATTTTCAGACTATTTTCTGGCGCTCCATACAACCCAACTAGAAAAAGAGAAGAATCATCGAGATTAAACAAAATTTAAAAAACCGAAAATGGTCTAACTACTTGGAAACTACGATTACACAGCTTAAGCTTGAATCCAACAAGATTGTCCAACTAGAATCCACTATTGTCTAGCGGTCTGTGGTATAGAAGCCCAAACGACGGAACCGATGGATGTTTGATGATAATCACTTCATTGTGTTGGGTTTTTTTTTTTAATTAAAAATTACACTTGTAAGAAACTCATTTTTGAAATTTGTAATAAACTTTAACATTAACTTTTGGTAAGTAAAGTTAAGGTTCAAAAATAAGAAACTCGGTTTTATATGTAGCTAAAAACAAACATTATTTAGATAATAAAATTATGTTTTATTATGTTTCTAATAAATGTTCTGTAAAATTAATTTATATTTCTCTTACATTATGTTGTTTTATAATTTTTGCTTGCAAGTCTTTTAATTTTTTCTTTACAAAGTTTCCTATATTTCCTTCGCAGCTCCCCAATCAAATTACAATTTCAGCTTAATGATACCATTTTATTTTGTTGTTGTTATGGATTACAAGTGAAAGTCAAAAAAGTGAGTCAAATTGACTTCCTAGATTTGCTAAATATACATCTATACAAGATCTTAATAAAATGACGATAAAACAAGTCAAAAACCGAGCGGTCTAAGGCGTTATGTCTGCACAGTATGCCTACTTGGAAACTAGGAGGTTATGGGTTCGAATCCCAACATCGGCAGTTTGTCAATTATTAGAAAAAAAAGGGCGGTTGACTGACTAAACTGTTGGTGTATGGACAAGAACGAAGTAACCGGCTATGCTTGAGAAGGTTTTCTGCAGTTTCCTTCCCGAACTCTAGATGAATATCGGCAAAGTTCCTATCATAGTCGGCTGCAGCCGTATATCCTACCAATTCCTAGTCTATACACAAAAATTCCTTTCACTCTAGTCACATCCTCACATCCTTAAATATCACAATGTATCTTATGGTCGAAGTGTAGCCCGTCCAGGGCAGCCTCTACAATCTATCTATTTATCTAAAAGTCACTACTACATTATTGTTATGATCTAAAATTTAGAATATATTTTCAGATATAAATATTATTGCCAACATAATTAAGAGAGAATAACAAGAAATGTTTAATGCTCTTAAGAATAAACATTGGAATTTTCCATAGTTTAAGAATATATTAATAAAGTCAAACAAATATTATATTCAATAATAAATATACATATAAAATACGTTCAATACGATCACATATTGAAGTAATAAATATCAAAAAAGTTTCATAGTAACCGAAAGGTCGGACTCATTACTATTTCCACAACAACTTACACGATGTAATTGTAAATAGAATGTGTTCAGTCCTCAATTCAAAATAACAACACAATAAATAAATGGACGAAGAAAAAAGAAAGCAGAAAAAAAAAAAGAATGTTGTAAAAGAAAAATAGTGACCATTTTGCTTCATTGAATACAAACGATGTTATATTGAATAGCCAGTCGGCCAGCTATCCACTCATAATATGTAAGATACAGGAGGTAGGTAAAATGGATTGTGAAAGCTACTAGGCAACGAATGACTGCAACTGACCGACCGATTCTCGCATATAAAAGTAAAATCACACCATTGCTATGATGGCTACCCCTTCATCGTAGTGTAGAGTCGATACTATGAACAAAACACATACCTAACACCTATCCAATTGTAACAAGTGAGTTCATCAAGCGAGGTATTCATGCGATTGCGATGCTTACAGAAATTATTATTTCGAACAATTTTATATACACCTTCTTCATATATATGTGTATTTCTGTATAGACATTCTAAATCATAGAATTACTGACTTCACCGAAGTTTCTCTAAATATGAACTAGAATTAACTTACATTATTTCAATACAGAAAAGGATTTTCCAGAAAATTATGTACAGCATTCGTAAATAATATTTGTTGTCAGATTTAATAGATTTGAAATATAAATAGTTTAAAAACATAACGGTATTGTAGCCGAGCAACATCCTACATCATCAGGAATATGTTTATAATTTAAAAAAAAAAAATTTCTCAGATAAATTTTTTTAATTTGTGGATCTGGTTGGTGGGGGAAAGGAAAATATTAGAAAAATACCACCTTAAATAACTAATTATAAAACAGTTTAGTCTCAAATATTTCCAAATTTCTTGTATAATAATATTTGCCGATGTGAGTTATTACATTCATAACATTTACAAAATTGACATAAGTATACCAGATACGTCGTCATAAACTATGTTTGCACTAAATAGATTTGACTTTTATAATAAATAAGTGATTGATATCAGAAATCACTTTAATAAATAATGCATCAAAATGCTACTGCCATCCATATATTACAATATAAATTTATTTATATTTATATCAAACAAGACAATTAATCATTTGTTTCGACAAAAATATTTAAAACAAAGAAAAAGTATATGTATATACTTTATATATATATATATATATATATATATATATATATATATATATATATATATAAATGTACACATATTGCTAAACGATCTTTTAGTAAAAAAGTAAAATTTCTAGTTCATTTCCGCATTCCGGTGTTCCTGAAAGTTCGTTAAAATTGGCTAACATTAAAATTGGCACCTCATAAACCTCCTAAACCGTATGAAATATAACTGCAGAAACAAAACGAAAAAATGTATTTTATTTAATAGCAAGTAATTTTTATTTGAAATTTTTATTCATAAACTCAATAGATTTCTCACCATTTCAGTTCAACCAGTGTTAGATTACTGTAGATTACAAAACAGAAGCATGTGTAGACATATATATGTTTACAATACCTTGGTACATAATAATATGCATACTGATCAAGAACTAGTTTATACAGGGTACTTCAACTACGAGCTTAGTTGGAATTCACATTTCTTGTTATTTTGAGATTTCAAATAGTTTTATCGAATTTTATACTCTGCCGATTAAGAACTGATATGAGTTTTAGAATTTTGCATGTTAGGTCGTCGTCATAATAGATGAAGTTGTCTTAATATGAAACTAATTCTTTAAATAATTTTATATCCTATTTTCTATTTGTATACACTGATAGGAGGAATTTCTTTCCTCCAGAAAATATTTTTTCTTCGAAATATTTGCTTCAATAAAGAAATCCTTGTTTTCATTCAAGACTACGCAGTCGAACCAAACACATATTATTAGGTGAGCGAAGAAACTAAAATTATTGAACTGAGTTTAAAATTCTTGAAAGTAGAGTTCGTTATTCTTGGCCTAAGAAAGACTTTCTTAGCCAAATACTCTTGTGATTCTTTAGTCAAGAAAGTAGGATTCTTGGGGAAAAAAGTATTTTTCTTATTAAAAATAAATAAAATCGCAAGAAGAGAAAGTTTATGCAGTTTCTTTACCTGAAGTATATCATTCCTTCTTTAAAAAGTTTCATTTGTTGAGTTAAAAAAAATGATTATTTTGGTCCGAAATTTTAGCATCTTGGTCCAAAGAAATCATCATTTCAGTTTAAGAATTTCAAGATTCTTCAGTCAAGAGTCAGTTTACCTTTTGTTAAGATAATTTACTCAAACCACAACTATAGATGTCAAGATACCTATTTTCTTATACCAAATATATATTATCTTCCGTATATATGAGAGTCCAAAATCCTTGGTTTAAAAAATTTTTTCTGACAGCAAGGAATTACTTCTATTAGTGTTAATACAGTTTTTTGAAATGTGCAGAAAAAATTCGACTGTTCTTATTCTTCTATAAGTTTAAGTATGGTTTTAAGAAAATGGATGTAAATGTACCATTATGATGATGTCACGAGACGGAAAACTATATAACGTGTTTCAACTGTTTTATTATTTTCAAAACTTAGGCTATGATTTTTTATAACATCAACTGCGGCATAAATTCAATTTTCATATCTAATCCAGATAAAAGTTTTCACTAACGAAATAGATTTTTTTCTCTAACAAGAAAAACAACTTTCTTGTTATGACTCTGGTATCAGGACTTGTTACGTTTGAAAATTATGTAGCCTTGTCTTTAATAAATATGATTTATGTACTTATAACTATGTTTCCAATGTTAAACGTTAATATTTGTTATTTAATAGAATTATTAGTGTCAATCTAATATACAATACTTTTCAAAAATTTAGAATCGATTAGCAAGATGATATGATATTATGCTTATGTTTTTTTGGATAATCCAAGCATAAGGGCCAACGCACACAAAAATAGCAAAATTGCTTTAAACAGTGTTAGTCAGCCTAGCACTGTTTTGTTAAAAATAGAACATAGGAAATTACATTGCATACGCATTGTTTTTGCTTCAAACACAATCAGTGTGCGTATGCAATGTAATTTCCTATGCTCTATTTTTAACAAACCGCGTTAGGCTGACTAAAACCGTTTAAAGCAATTTTGCTCTTTTGGTGTAAAGTATTCTCATTAACATAACTTTAAAGCAAAAATCAACAAGATTCTTAACGTAATAAAACTTCTAAATTATTTTCGAAAGAGCGATACTTTAGTATTAGTATTTTTTTTAAATAAAAAGTTAATTTTATTTTCTTTGTAAAATGAAATAATGGTTGAAATTTCAAACAGATTGACAAATATTATTTCAAAAACCAAACACAGATTATAATATGCAGTACATGATGGAGGATATGTTTTTATTCATGTAAACGTAAAGATTAAATAGAAATCTAGGATAAAATGAAGAAAACATCTGAAGATCCTATCATATTTTATTTATTTCCTGAGATTTTCTATTAAATTTTCGAGATTTAATTCAACTTCCAATCTCTTTTCACACCCATTAAACTCGTTTTCTTGCCTGATTGTTTGTTTCTATACACATTTTCCTGTTCAAATTTTGCAATAAATTTTTAACTAACTTTCCAATGATCTAGAAACTTTAAACATAGCTCAAAACTGGATGAAAATGCAAGGATGTGGCATTAGTTGGTTTTAATATTGAAATAAAATTCTAATAAAATAAATTTTAGAAATCTGGTGGAAGTGTCGATAAATATTTGAAGTAGTGGAAGCGATGGGAATTACATAGAGGTTTTTGGTCTTAAAATAATTAATAAAAAAATAAAAAAATTTTAATTTATCACGTTTTTAAAACGGAACGTAGTTAAAGTGTAAAATTATTTTTCCTAGGTCCATACAGATTTATAACCCCATACAGATTGACCTCAAAGTTTGTGATCATTTGCGCCCCACGTTTTTTGTTTTAAATCTTGCAAGTATTTTCGATTAAAAAATCAATAATCAAAAAGTCTCAGGGCAATATCTGTACGGGGTTATAAATCTTCATTTTTTCAGAGTAAGTGAAATGCATTATACAGTAGTCGGTAGTTGTTGGTATCCATAGGCTATCAAGCTTCTCTGATGTCAAGTATCACTTGCAGCTATTCCAAATCTCAGTGTTGGTTGAAAATCAATGTAAGTGATAAAAATAAAGAAGGTTCCAGAATTTTTTATTCTGGTAATCTAAGTGTATGGAAAACGAATGCAGATTAAAGGTATGTTTTTCATAGTGCGACTATTACGATGATGGTTTAATGATGATCGTCCAATGAAAATCTTTGAGCACTATCTCTTTGTTTAAATCGGAATTTTTCTAAAATGCGAAATTTCGATTTAAAAAACAAAAACCTAATTACTGCTTTAACTAAAAATCTACATAGACAACCCTAGATAGACAAAATTCCATTCGATTAATAACGGTTTTTATTATTTGAAATAACCAATTTTTCTACGGTAGTGTAAAGTTTCTCCATAGAACACAAATACGTACTATATATAATAATAGGTAATTGCATTGAGACGACCATGATGTTAATCTGACAATAGAAATACATCTCACTACAATATATACCATCCAACGCCAACCACTGTTGTGCCTGTTTATATTTTCACCTCAATTTAAACTCCGGCGAGTCTCGTCAAACAAGATCATGCCATTTACAAAATGGCCGTGATGTTATATTATTATTGTTGTTAGAGCTAAACTTGCAGGTCTATATACATAAGTGACGTCATATAACATTTTACTATTTATAGAAATTCTATGGCAAAAGGTGTTCTGAGATGATTTAAATACAGGGTGATGTATTTATGGAAGCCAATTTATCTTCAAGATATCTTATTGAAATTTTATAGATTAATGATATTAATGGTATTAATGATTATAAGAAATTAATTTCAAGGTTGTATTGGTGCAAAATATTGGTGATATAATTAATTCGATTGAGCAGATACAGAGCAGTATAGTAACTTTGCAGAAGAGTGAGGATTAAATGTAATATTATTATTATTAAATTCGGAGCAATTACTTCTTATACTGGAAAGTTGAAAATGTGACAAGTAGCCTAACAGTAACAGCTTTCATTCTAAAGTCTGTAGATCTACAATTAGATTTTTAGTTGAAGCAATAATTGGGTTTTGTTTTTTGTTTTTAGCGAATTTCCTGAAAGGAAATAGAGCTGTTGGTCCCGTACCGAAGTCAAAATTTCGCAAAAATTTCTTCAAATGTCCATCGATCCTACCTGGTAGATGTCAAAAATCACCATCTGTAAAATTTATATATATATATATATAGATATATATATATATGTGTCTGTAATCACTCTAGTGGTCACAGTTTTCATTTTATTGGAATAAAATTTGGTATTTGAGGCGCTTTTGGTATTCAAAAGGTCAAGTTCGTTAATGGGTAAAATCGGACAAGGGAAAAGGAGGGTTTAGAGGGGGGAAACACAAAATTTGACATATCTCCCTTAATATTTGAAAAATCAAAAAATTAATAAGAAGTAAAGTTGTAGGTATTAAGTTTTACTGTAATTTTGTGTCTTATCATTTTTTCTGTTACACTAATATTTACAGAAATATTGACGGTTTAAGATTGAAAATTAAATTCCTTAATATCTCTGTACACATTAGAGTTTGAGCAAAAATGATAAGGTATGTATTACCTTAAGTATTTTTCGATTGTTCTAATATTAAGAGAGATATTTTATATTTTGTGTTTTCTTTTTTCTTTATGCTCCCCTTTCCTCTTGACGTATGTCATTTATTAATAAAATTGGCCATGCAAATACTAAAATCATATACGACATTTCATTTTGATCAGACTAAACTTATGACCAATAGAAAGGGATTTATGTATTCTAAGGAAATTCGCTAAGTTGAAGCAGCTCCTGCGTAACGAATTTTTAAAATCGGTTTTGGCATTTAAAAAAAATTCCAATTTCAAAAACTTTAAAATGTAATCGAAACAGTATTAATGTGCATTTAACGATGATCCTTAGGAAATCTAAACATAAATCATTAAAATTTTGAAAAAAGCATTCCACTTTTGCTAAACATTGTACCACAATGAAGTGAGGATGTTTTTCAAGTATTTATATAATTTGTATTTTATTACTTATCTTAAACAGCGCATGTTGTGTCACAACCCCTAATGGCGGGACCTCCATAAGCATTTCAATAAAATCCCATTATCTGAGCAATATCTCAAAAACGGTTTGTGATAAAAAAAAATGACCAGGAGATAAATGATAAAAAATTTTATGCTCTACAAGTTTCATTATGATATTAAGCATGATTTGACGCGTTGCAAATGAGACTTTTGCAAAAAAACAATTTTTGCGACGTTTTACCTTGAATTAAAATGCGGACACGTGATTATATGAGACTTTTGAGCCAGTGTTAAGAATATCAAACAAAAGTTCTATGCAAATTTTCAGTTTATCACCTTTCATTCGGAGGTTAAGTCCTTATTTGATTAGGTTAAATACTAGGAATTGCATTTGCACTAAATTTTTACAAATTTAACATTTTTATTTTTATTATTTGTATTATTTTATGTATTATGTTTAATCTTGTATGATAAATTGGCTAAATTTAAACTCCGGCTACTAAGCATGCCTGGATGCTCTAGAATGGTAATTCAATTTTATGAAACAGTGTGTTTGTACAATAAATGTGAACCGTGGGAATATAATTATTGATTATTAATATTGTAACAATTAATTGATTTAGTCTATTTCATAATCAATTTGGGTAAAGTAGTACCACTGGTGATATTTCTTCAAACATAAACGATAATTTTGTTTAACGGTCTTTGTTATATTTCCTTCTTAGTGTTAGACAACCAACCCCCTGACGTTGATTATGCATTTAATTGTGAAAATAATAATAGATAACAGTTAAATGAAAAGAAATACATATTCTCTAAATGTCAAAATACTTTTAAAAAAGTATGTTTAATATTCATTATAAAAGTTTCCCGTCTTTTTTTTCAATAAATATTTTTATTTTTACATACAGTTAACAAAAATTGATTGGCATGTTTAATTACTGTAGTGTATATACACACGTAGGTAGGTAGGTAGGTAGGAAGATAGATAGGTATATACTTTCAAGTGTAGGTTAGAATAGGTAGATAATTTTAATTGACGTTACATATCATTTATAATATAGAGTAAATTAAAGTTAAAATACATACATTTTCTCACCTTAAATTGTTATAACGTTATCAATGTTTACTTTAAACTTTAGTTTATATATATTTTAAGTTACTTTAGTTTACCTACCATAGAATGAAATGTTATTAAATGTATTACAATATATCATTACGTATGTATGGTGTTATTAATACTAATATTATACATATTAGATAAAACCCGTTGTATAATTAATTAACGGTACGTTCATGATGTAATATAATATAAAGTACTGGTTTTCAATGCTAAATGTTATCAGAATATTACGTTTCGCGATCATCTGATATAAAAAATATCAATTTTGAACATTGGAGTTTTACCTCAGTTCCTGGGACTCCAATGGTCTATAAAAGAGGCCCCCACACATCATTAGCTTTTTAACCTTTGTTAATTTTTTAAACGATAAATTAATGATTTGAGTAGAGGACAAGGAACTTGTACACAGGCTAGGAATCGGCCGGGTTTGAGCCTGCAGCCGATTTTGATAGAAACTATGCCGATATTCATCTGAAGTTCGTGAAGGAAAACCGCAGAAAACCTTCACAAGCATAGCTAGTTACTTGCTTGTCCATTCGCAGACAGCTTAGCCAATTAACAGTTCCGTCAATTTTAATTGACAAACTGCCATCGCTAGGATTCGAACCCGTAATTTCCCAGTTCCAAGTAGAGCGCGTTAGACCGCTCGTACACTTAGACTGGTTAATGTAATCGATTATTATGCGAATGAAGACCATTTTTCAAAAAATCTTTACCATATGATTTTTGAACAATATGGAAAATTACGGTCGAAGCAATAAACACGTTGAAATGTCATCTAATAATGTACCTCTAATTAGAGCACGTAACTATGCATAACTTACAAAAGTAAACTCTTGATGATATACCCACACCGCGATTTTTTCCGTGAAACTTTGTATATCAAGACGTTTCCAACGTTTGCCTGACTTTTATTAATATTTATTTTCAAACGCATGTTATGAAAATCTAAAAATAAAGCATGGAAACATCGACATAGGTCTCTAAACTATTTAAAAATTTGCGGTTTTTCTTTCTTGACAAGATTTCAAGCTATTTTTTACTTGTAGGAGATACATCTTTCTTAGTATAAGATTATGTGAAAGCACGTATCTAAAGTTATGTATACTAAAATTATGGGAAGCAATGCAACATATATTTGTACGTCTTCTCAAAAATATATCGTTGGCTGTACCATGGGTTTTGTCCTAATTTCGATATTATGACTCATTCAATCTTGTAATATATTCCTCGTGACACGAATATTCGATTTGTCTTGAAATTTGATACGATATAAATTATATTTCTGTGTATTGAACTGATAAATATATCATGCCATCATTTTTCGTAAAATCTACTTCGTGAATTTCAAACTACTTAAATTCAAATATTGTCGTTGGTAGATATATTGAAATATTCGAAATATTTTTGGTCGAACAGAAGACGACAGTACACATGAAACATACATGGTAATTTTAGGGTAATATATGTATATGTGGGTACATTTCTGTTATTTTCTTTACTTATATTCATTTATTTTATGAATGGTGTTTACTTTTTCTATTTAATCAATACTCTCTCAATGTTAGCGTTCTGTTTTATTATTGATTTTTTAACATACTCGTATATTGAGGGTAAGTGTAAATGAAAGTTCAAAAAAAAAAATTTCATAGAGAAAGGTAACAAAGCCATGCTGTGTAATTTACCATATACTGAAAACTCCATACCAAAGTCATAACAATAAAAATTTTAACTGATATAATTCATAATAAGATTCTCAAACACAATGAAAAGAAATAGCGAGCTGAAATTTTGTATGTGTTCTAGAGCTAAAAAGTAAGGTTAGGGTCATAAATGGGCAAAATCGGACCATGTTTGGGCAAAATGATGAAAACTATCTATCTTTGAAACAGTAATTAATAGAACAAAAAAACAAATACAAACAATGCTCTTTTTTTAAACAAAAAACAATTTTGTACAAGTTCAGTATATACTGTTATTCAAGCAATTAACTCATTTCGCTGTTATTTTTACTTATTTACACAACATTGTAATCTGCAGCGAATTTTTCAAGATTTAATAATAAATTTATTTCAATTGTGTGGTTCGCCTGGACTTATTGAATTTGAGAACTTCATTTGCACGAATTTCATTCTTTGTTTTATTTGAAAATAAATGAAAAACTATGCAGCAGATTTAAATATTATCTTCGAAATCATGAAAATTTTGAAATAGTCCAATATTCTGGAGTAGCTTTATTAAGACTGATCAACAACGCAATAAGCCGTATACTAGGCGCATACCATGTGTTATTATATAAATTACTATGTAATGTTAATATATTAATATTATATATTAATTTTTGCAAATTCTGAATTATTATTATTTATTTTCTGTATTATATAGAATTGTTTTAAACTGATGATTTACAAATAAAGAAATGCAAGCAAATACTAATTCAAACTTGTATGCATTATACCGTGACAAACATCTAATTCTATTATATCTAACAAAAGAACTACTCCAAATCGGTTGTAAACAAAATTAAGAACCCCTTGTGGTGTAATACAGAATAATGAATTATTTAAAAAACACAGGAGAATGATTTTAAAAGGAGAACCGTGATATGAGTCTTTTCTAATACACCTTTTTTTTATTAAAAACAGTACGAAGTGTAATATTTCTGTATTTAAAAACATCATATTGTTTTAAATATTATATTCTATAAATTTAAATTGGCAAGGACAGAATTTTCATTAATCATCACAATTCACAATTTATTAATTGTATTATTTCAATAAATTAAGAATTCTGACACTTTACTTCATTTCATATAATTTTGTATATAAAAACAACATACATACATTTGATATCATGTCAAGTAAGCAACCCACCATTTTATTAATATGTGAATGTTTGCAAACCATTAATTATTTGATTGTTTCACGTATTCTATTTTTATTCATGTTTTTCTATAATATTCAGTTAAGTATTATTCAAATAAAAATATCGATTTATTTTTTATAATCTAACATATAATTTTACAGACGTGATCAATGTATTTACAGTCATATTTTTAAAACGTACATAAAAACTAATAAACAAATCGCTGTTTAGCGAGTTTTCAAAAGAAAATTCAGCTACTGCTTTTGTACTGATTTGTATTTAAGAGATGATTTCGAAAAAAATCATACATAATAGATGCCGAAAATTATCTATCATAAAATATATATATATATATATATATATATATATATATATATATATATATATATATATATATATATATATGTATATATATATATATATATATATATATATATATATATATATATATATATCACACATTATGAAAAAACTTTTCAGACAAAAAGTGTTTACTATAAAAAGAAAAAGATTTTTTGTTGACAAATTTCAATACCCAGTATATGCAAGTATAAAAGATATATTAAGTTTAGTCCCGACTCTGTTTTCTATATCTGACGGTTTCAAAGATATATATTTTCCCGCTGGCGGAGGAAACACGTTCTGATTGTGCCTTGATTAACGAACTTGACCTTACTTTTATGCTCTAGAACACATATACAAAATTTTAGCTTGTTATCTTTTTTGTTCTTGAGTTATCGTGTTCACAGATGGACGGACATGCGGAAATGGCCGAATTAGGCCATTTTATGAACACACTTGCCAAGCATTTATGTCAAGGATTTCAAGCGTTACAAAGTCGTGATTAAACTTAATATATCTTGTATATTTATATATTCTGGGCATAAAAACATTGAAAGGGTTAAAGCACATGAAGTAACAACAATTGCATTGAATATTATTTTGTAAGTAACTTGTTGAATATTTAGTCTGATGAAGTCAAGGGTCACATAACCGTATCGAATTTTCTATGATATTTTTATAGAAATGGAACAGTGGAAGTGAAAATATAGTAGGTCTTATTAGGTTAACAAATTAATTGAACTCACCCCTTGATACTGAAAGCTTTATAATTGGACTTTAAATATAGGTTAAATAACATGAACATTGAATTGATATGGAATCGAATTGACTTATTTTAGATTTATTTTAATTAGACTTATTTTATTAATTTGACTACACATAAATAATACATTGACAAATAACGTAATCGCAATATCAAAATAACATGAACGCATTTATATACTGTAAATACATGAATATACTGTAAATAACAATTTATAACTTGACATATTTTCTGTAATTCTACAGAAAATTTTTCGGGTCATCCTCTTTACAACTTCCAATCATTCTATTAATTGTTCTTCAGGAAAGTTTTTATAGTTTTTATACTTTATAGTAAAAGGTTCGCAACTGTTATTTAACATAGACAGACCAAAAACAGATCTTCAAACCAAAAACAGAACTTCAAGTCCTGAACATTTACTAAAAATATTTACTAAAAGAACAAAATAAAAAATGAATTATACGTTTTTATTAATTTACGACTTTAAAAAAAAAGATTCATAATAAAATAACAAAATTACATTCGCTACACTCCTTGCACAAAAAGCACAGTAAGTAGGCCGGTAATGAAATTTCCACTCGTTTACCGTCATCAAGAATGAAAGTTTAAAACTGACGTTAAATACGAACAGATGTTTCCATCTGTCTCATATAGATGTGTATATAGAAGAAAAACTACTCTATATTATAATAATAAACTACGCGTCAGTGTAGTTATCTAAGCGTAGTAACATCTATGGCAATCAAGACGAAGAAGAGACATCACCACCACCATACATATAATGATAACGCCTTATTGTTTTATGAGCCCGGAAATTACGAAATCAAAGTTATCCAAACCAACAATGACTAACGAACGAACTGTATTACAAACTTTATAATGTCGGTTTTTCGTTTCTTATACAGCATAGATAGAAGGATGAACTAACATCAAACACCTTTTGCAAAATACATTTATCTTTTACCGAAAACTTTATTTAACTCATTTCTTTATGTATATTGCTATCTCTTGCAGAGTCGTTAACTATTACTGAAAATTTACTTACTAGAAAATAACACCATCACTGTTTAGTGATTATACTAAATAATAAAGTGTACTTATTATATTAAATGTACTGTCGTTTGTGAAGCTTAAAGTAATTCACTTAATTTCATTTTAAATAGCATGTTTTAAATGATCTTACTTCCACAATTATAAGTTTACAAGTTTGATGTGATTGATATTTTGAAACTTTTTAACTAACTTACAAATACAAAAAAATCAGGAGACGCGTAGGAGCTAAGGAGCTGTCGACTAAGGAAATTTTTTCAGAGAAAGGAATTCAAAGGCCTGACAAAAATTTAATATTCATTATTGTTGTAAATTTAAAATGTGAAAAAGATAATATAACCATTAAGAATCGAACCATCTTTGGTTCCTATCTACGTGCATGTAAAATGTTAATTTAAATGCAATACTATCCCAAATTATCAACCGTGTATGTTTTTATTAAAATTTGTAAAATATGTCTTTAATCAATTTTTATATAATAAAAGTTTATTAGTTTAGAATAATAATTATAAAAATTCAGAAGTAAAATACTAAATTAAAAATTTTACATGATAATTATTGCATATTTGAATACAAATTGAGAAATGATAATATTTTCAAACAATTATATTCACATATTATCGTTTTACATTCCACAAGTGAACAAATCATATGAATTAAATGAAATGAAATTTGAAAAGTTTAATACCCAAACTTTTCGAACATCTATTGAAAATATATAATTATCTTTTGATACCTATTATATTTCCAATGAATATTGTACGTTAAAAGATATTACATCTGTGTTTGAACATGAAGGCATTTGTCCCTAATGAAAGAGGTCTAAGGTTTGATTCCGGGCAGAAGTAGTATTATTCTATTATCTATCCTATTTTAAAAACAACCATATAATGGCAAATAATAATAATAATAATGGCAAACACCTTACAGAACATCAAGAAGAGAAGAAGTGATTCTGGCAAGGTTGAGAACAGGTCACACAAATCTTACCCACAATTACCTTCTTAACCATCAAGAACCCCCCAAATGTGAAAATTGTAATATATAATTAAGTGTTAAACATATCTTAAGTGAATGTGCTTCCATAAAAGAAAACTTTAAACATAACGGTGAAACAAATCTAAACTTAAACCACCTACTAGGATATAACGAATCCAATTAAAAATACTGTTTAAAACACTAAAAGACATGAACCTATACAACCTAATTTAATTAACAATGAATCACTGAATATAAAATTTTAGAATATTTATGTGCATATAGCCTCAGCAGCTGAGCACAATAAATATTAAAAAAAAAAAAAAAAAACATATTCCATAGATGTTTATTCATGTATCCAATTCCAAAAAATGGGAAAGAAATTGACATACAAAAAAAACAGTTAAATCTTCAATAAAAATCTACTCTTCTACGCATATCTATTAGTCACTTTATTTGACTCAGTGCATTTCATCAAATGTATTGATGAATAAAATATATATTGTATCTCCAAATAATAAATTTAAAATTATATTTTAGAAAATAAATGATAGCCTTGGGATAGTCAATTTATTCAGTAAATATTTAATGAAAAATATACGGATTTCCAAAAAAAAAACATGTTATAAATATTAAACTGATTTGATAAAAAAATTATTAATGTTTTTACATATATGAATAAATAAAGTACTTAATTATTTTATATTTTTTTATGTGATTGTCATCCGTACACACACTTAACACACACAGAAAAAATAATAGCTTTAGCCGAGCACATCTATACTGGATGTACCAGAAGTGTACGGTTTAGTGTATGGCAGAAGAAAGTTCCTGATTGCTGTTCTGTGAACATTATAACTTCCCAAGACAAAATCGCCATTATTTCCAAGAATTTATTTTGGACATTAATATCATTTTGGAAAAATCAGGGTAAAACAACTCTCACAGCCCAATTGGCATGGACATACTTAAGAAAATATGAAACACTTGACTTCGTGAACATTTTACAAAATACATTTCAGAGCTCTTAATGCGGACAGGAACAATTAAAACACACGGTTTAATATTATAATATTATCTCAATAAAATAAAATAATTCATTCCAAAACATTGGCTAGAAAGTAATTTATCAACGAGTAGAGATAAATAATATAGATTTAGGATTAATTAATTAATTAACTCTGCGTAGTTATATATGGCGTACGGAACTTACAGGAATCAGAGCATAAGAGTTGTTAGAAAAGTAAGGATTCATCGTACCAGTCCAAGTGGCCCAGCGGTCTAAGGCGTTATGTCTGCGCAGTATGCCAACTTGGTAACTGGGAGGTTATGGGTTCGAATCCCCATATCGGCAGTTTGTCAATTATTAAGAAAAAAAAGAAGGGGCGCTTAAATTGACATACTTGCCGGCGTATGGACAAGAACGAAGTAACCGGCTATGCTTGAGAAGGTTTTCTGCAGTTTTCTTCACGAACTCCAGATGAATATCGGCATAGTTCCTATCATAGTTGGTTGCAGCCGCATATCCTACCAATTCCAAGTCTATACACAACAATTCTTTCTACTACACTCACATCCTCACATCCTTAGGCATCACAATGGACCTTATGGTCGAAGTGTAGCCCGCCCAGGGCAGCCTCTACAATCTATCTATCTATCTAAGGATTCATCGTACTTAATGCTGAATCAGACAGAATCAGAATCAGTAGAAAAGTAGGCTATTTGAAACAGTTACCACAAATATTGGGAAAAATTTCTCGAGCCTTGAATATACCGAAATTTAAAAAATTGGGATATTTTGTTTATATGCAATATTTTCTGTATTTTATAGTGGATAGAACAACATATTATTTGTGTATACGAAGCGTCATAATGCAATACTTATGTCAAATTCCATTACGATTACTTAAGACATAGTATGAAAGAACTAGCGTATACTATATAGAAATCCAGAGCTCGGCAGGTAGATTCCTAATTGACGAGTCAATTTTTTCATATCAATATTTAATTGGATAGGAAAATATTGCCGCATTATTCTGAAACATTTTGTATTTGTAAACTGCTAGTACAAAAAAGATAAATGAGGTAAAATTTGGGTAGATTTATTTGAAATTCTATGCTCATATTCTGGTATGTGTATGTATGTATACATAATATATACCTACTCTATATAGTATTTTATAAATGTCGGAGAATCGAACATTGAAGTGATTGATTGCTAGGTTTAATTAAACACGAACACAGTATAACGTTAATACATAGAATATATATTGTAACTTGGAGACACTCTCTCGACATAAACGAAATCATTCAATTCTAGATTATGTTCGAATATTGTTGAAAATATTATTTAATTTCCTTACGAAATAATTGTGTTCGAAATTTATGATTATTTGTGAATTAATGTAACGATGTCACGATAGTACGTTAGCAATCATATTTACAAAATTTCTTCATGAAATAATCTTTATAGGTTTATATACAAATAAGAATCCCCATTGTCGAAACTGATTACCCTATACATGCTTTAATTAGTGTGAAAACGTCTATTTGCTTGTTAAGGATGTTTCAGCATGAAACCACTTTTCGACAGACTTTGCTCACATGCAAAACGTCATGCCCGCACTAGGTTAGTAAAGATAAACTAGGTTAGTAAAGATAAATATTTATTAAATAAATTATTTTTTTTTAAATCGCGTTTTGCCGTTTTGTTTTCGAAATATAAAAGTTTAAAATTTTGTTTTATTTCAAAATTACATTAATTTGTATATATGAATAGTGAATATAGCTATGTGTTGTGTATGTGTGTATATGTATTTGTTCTCTAATAAAAAAGAACCGGTTTTTTGTCCTGGTTATATAAGACAGTGCTGGAACTTCCTTAAACTGGTGATCGGCCGAACATTATTGTGTGACGAAATACTATACGAATTCAATCGTTAACAACTTCAAGACAAAAAATGCATTTACATTGGTTGACCCTACAACAGATAGGTCTTTACGTATCTGTCGCACTATATTTGTTTGCATGTGACGTAATCGTACCAGTGTAGACACACATACGAATAATTACGAATTAGCATTGTAGAAAGATATAAATTGGCATAGCATGGAAATTGTGAAGAATTTGCGGATATGACAATACAAATATCCACCGGAATATAAGTGAAAATCGATATTCAATTGAAAATTACAAAAAATTAAAGAATTCGTCTCATACTCCTAAATAAGCTCGGAATTACAGAAATCGCATATGAAAGATATAAAGCATCAAAAAGGAAACAAATGTTAAAAATAATAAAAGATTTTGTCTCATTGATCCTAAATATGCTCGAACTTATAGAAAACGAATATCAGAGGAAATCTCGCGTCGAAAATAATTCAACGAACGTAAAATGTCTAGTGCCGAATGGATGCGCGAGTTGCCGTAGCGTCAAAAAAGTTCTGAAAACGGCCCAAAGAGACTACGTAGCTGGCCCATCGGGCATACATCGACCAGCTACAGACCCGACGTCTACGGATTATGTGCAGGCGGTTTCCACCAAAAATGTACGGCATGGACCCGAACTGCGCATAATTATTATTCCTTGTATTACAGCTTACAAGGAATAATAATTATGCGCAGTTCGGGTAAATAGCACAGAGACTTGTATAAGATTCATTTAATTTTTTCTAAAACGTTTAGCTGACATTCTATTTAAAATAATTACTTGTTATACTGTAAACTCAAAATCGAAACATTTTCCGATTTCTTTCACAGTCCATTTAAGAAACTTTTTAAGAATAGATCAAAAATGTTGTTTCATTTGATTGAATTATAATCGTAAATGTTGCCGTTTATTTTTGCTTAGTGATAAGTTGATAACATTTGCAGGTATTAGTTTATAGTACGTATTATTGTTACTGATTTATTCAATTGAACGTAACGTTTCGTAAATGTTATTTTAATTTCATGAGGCATGTCTTCAAGATAATACAGATAAATTATGTTAAATATATGTATGTTAATAATATGTACACTCGATTATCCTATTTTGCGACCAATATGCCATTCAGTAGCAACAGTATACATCGGTTTACATCTCTTTTTATGATCGGTAATGTAATATAAACAAGGTATATTAAAATTTCATTTCAAATTTTGCCCCCATTTTTAAAACATATTTTGTATTTTATAAATACGTTTTTCGACTTCAATGTAGTCATCATTAGTATGAATTAGCTAATCGTAACTATCCCTGGGATATGGAGTCAGATATATGTTTCTCGTTGCTAATTTGGTACGTGTCTCACCAAATCTTTGGTTTTCATGTGAGATACGCACTAAATTAGCAAAAAATAATATATCTTTGACTACATATCCCGGAGACGCCATAGCCTTTGACAGCACGACCACCAGTGAGTTAAAGAAAGTATGAAAATTCATTTTTGACATATAATAGGTAATCGTTTCTAGGTACGCAACCAGTAGCTAAATTTCATCGAAAATTCACTAAAGAATTTGTATTCATTGATTCATTAAAATCCAAAGTTTGGGTGACAGTTGTGTTTTATGATAAGTTTATCTGCAAATTAGCAACGAGCAACATATCTCTGACTCCAGATCCCAGAGATTGTTACGATTAGCTAATTCATACTGATGATGACTACATTGTAATCGAAATACGTATTTATAAAATACAAAATGAGTACCGCCTTCTTTTCGTCGGTAAACAAGAAAGGTATACTGATGTATAGTGTCAATGGACGTCATATTGGTTGCAATGGTCGATAATCCACGACACGTAGTATTATATATCTTTGACAAATGAAGTTAAAATACCGAAACGTTACTCAGAATTGAATAAATAAGCTAAGTTCATAATAACTTGATTTGACATTCAAGATTTGATTTTAGAATTGTAATTGGATTCTTTCTTAAATCTTTTTACTGTACTTTTGATGATAACTCTTACTCACTTAAAAGTAAATAATAAATTTATCGCATTTAGAAAATAGATAAAATTAATTTTCCCAAAAAGAAAGTGAAAATGAACACCGAGTAATATTAAAAGAGTCAATATATAGAAATAGGCCTCATAGTAAAAAGTAACCAATAAACACGCCCTATTGTAAATGAGGCTATAACTATCACATCATACAAAATAAAGACATAACAAAATTAATGATTTTCCTCTTATAAAGTAGTACCAGCAAAAAAAAAGATGAAAATATTTCTTTTCTCAAAATGAGCACGTAAATTCTATGTGTTTTTATTTGATTCTATATATATATATATATATATATATATATATATATATATATATATATATATATATATATATATATTGAACAATATTCGACAGATGCTTTCGGAAATACGAAATGGGTTGGCACTACTGTTACTAGAAACTCTTACAGTATTTACAACTTATATCGAATGGTTGAGAATTTATAACACATATTGTTCGTTCGTTCATGGGTTGGAATTTTTTGTTGTTGCTGAACATGATGTTATAAATAAATCAGCGGGATCTTTTGTTCATTTAAGTACATACAAAGGACTGACCAATCGAACAATATACAGGGTGCTAATTAATAGTAAGAGCCATTAAAAACTATTACTTACCGGTCCAAACTGTTCGAAATAACTCTTGACGTCTTCAAGTGTTGTAGGCGCTGAAAGGCCACCAACGAATATTTTCTTCGTTCTAGTCACCATCTGAAAAAGATTTGAAAAAAATCGTTTAGCAATCGTGTAAATACTTTTGACTTATCAAATTCTAGGATGTTACATTCTATATTCTACCTTTTCTATTCAATTATCTACTTGGAGGTGGTTGATCTATAAAGCCGAACAAAGTGATTTACAATTTCTTCAAGAGTTTATCTAAGCAGTCAATAAAATCTTTGGAATTGTCAACATTCAAGTCTGGGAAATCGTGCTAAGTATAGGTATTTTTAAAAACCGTTAAATATACGAGTAAATTTGAATCATTTTATATTTGTTTATACCATGTTGTATCAATATGGCCGTTTTCATACGGAGTTTTTCCGATAGTTTTGGAGCGGACGCTCCAGTTGTGCGCATCAATCCTGTATCTGTAAACGCTGGCTGCCGAGATACCAGGAGTGTGGAGTTGGAGCGATGTGGTAGGATTGCTGGCTTGGACCTGCACCGGCATGTACCAACACACACGCTCCAATGTAACATTCTAGACCTCTCAGTGCGCCTCAGACACCTGTTGAGGTTAGTTATGGGTATTAATTTGTTAGTAAATTAATTTGTTTCTGTGTATTATTTGTTTTAAATTGTAAATTTGATTCCTGGTTATTTACATCAGTACGCAATGTGGAATCGGATCATTCTTGAAACGAAACATTTATGGTTACCCACAAAGCACGCGCCGCTCCAAAACGTTTGTATATTTTATTCACACGGACGGATTTGATGCGTACTTGCTAAAACTCATACTCCCGGCGCGCGGTCCAGGAGTGTTGCTCTTTTTGTCTACCACACTCCAACCTCACGATCCGAAGTGTCACTCCGGAGTGGCGCGCCAGGAGCGTCGGTTTGGAGCGTACGTGTAAACCGGCCTATTAGGGTAATTCGTTACCCTAATAGGCCGGTAACATTTGAAGAAATTTTTCTGAAATTCCTTCATCGGTACAAAACCAAGAAAAAAACTCGCTAATAAGTCGATTAACAATGTTTTGTAAAATTGATAGATAAGAATAAAAATATTTGTCAGTTAAAATTTTGTTTTCAATTCAAATCATTAAGTAATAAAAATTTGAGTATGCTTAAACAATTTTTGTATTTGTAAACAAAGTTTTACAAATACTTCGGAATATTGAAGTTTGTTCAAGTCTCTAGAAGAACTTCTCTATTCAAAGAAAGGCAATCATACCACAAACATTTTTTGTGAGAATGTTTTCAATTCTATCAATTATTTTCCTATTTTCCAATAGCGTACCATTAATTTTTATAGTTATTAAACAGCCTGTATACTATCAATCGAATACATAAATTCGTAATTAAAACGAAGAAATGATATGGAATAAGATTCTATTAAATACCCATTTCACAGTATCAAAATTTTATTAGCAATTTTTATTACATTCAATCATTAAACGGACATTAAGGATTATATGTTAAAATATTCTTATCAGACAGCATGAACGCTACAATATACATGTATATATATATATATATATATATATATATATATATTTATATATATATATATATTTATATATATATATATATATATATATATATATATATATATATATATATATATATATATATATATATATATATATATATATATATATAATATATATAACGTTTTTATTAATCAAAAAACTTTTTATTTTTATCACGATGAACAAACTTTACTGTGTATATATGCTTACTTATCAAACCCAACGTATAAAGATTTGATCTTTGAATATAATAAAAAGAAAAGAAATTTTTGCTGATTATAAATTTTTTAATTAATATGAAAAATAATTTAATGAAGTCATTTTTTTGTTGTTGTTTTTATGTGCTGGATAGATGTTTTTTTGATAAATAAAAGATTGTTTATTTTTCTAAGTGTTTATCATTGAAATATGAAGGAAAACATGCTTATTATGATTTTTTCTTTTAAATAATTACCTATCTGTTTAGTAAACAAAATATAATTTATGCTTATTTTTTGGTTGTTATGTTTGTTGTTATGAATTTAAGTGTGCTATCATTATAGATTTTTATTGGATTCTATAAACACGTCGAAATTTTCCATTATACATGTCAAATTCTTGATGATCAATCATTTTTCTACTAGACAAATGGACAATTAAGCCGATGAATTCTATTTTTGTTTTCACAAATGTATCTAGTAATCTAAACTTTTGCCAACATGAAAATAAAGTAAAGAATATGTAGGAATATATATAAAACCAATGTTAATAAGAATGATTAATAAAAGGTGCGCCGTATGGATCTCTGCCAAACTCTCTGAACCAGAATTATGATAGTCCTTCATGAGTAAATTATAAATCTCCTTGAACAAAAGTCCTAAAAACTCATGGTTTTAACATATAGCCGTCCGAAATCCAGATTCTGAAAGTTTGAAATTCTAAATTAGGACTACCTATTAAGGGTACAAAGTTTCCAAAAGGCCAAAAAATTGTCATGCAAATTAGCAATATGACAAAAAACAGAATTTATTTTTTTTAAACAGAATCGCAGATTCTATGAAAGTCTATTTTTAGGTGGTAAGTATTGGAAGTAATTAAATTTGTGACAGTGGTTTCACCACCTCGGAATCAATGTGTGGCACCAATTCGAAAAACAAACAAAAATGTATTGTTGGACGCCAGGTTTTTAAAGAGTACCACTCCCGAATACGATACGGCTCGTCAACCCTTAATCTAGGTGGCAGAACAGAAAGGTGGACACTCGTCTGATTACGGATGATCGAATACAATAAAAAAGTTAAAACAACTGAACCACGAAATACTCGAATTTTAACAACAACAAAAAATTAACATCGAAAAACAATTACTCAAATTCGGTACCAGAACGTGTTAACGAAAGTGATATTAAACAACAAAAATTAATATAAAAAAATTCGCAATAATAATATAAAAAAAATTTACTTTCGTGAACACGCTCACGCAAAAAAATTTACCACCAAACCTCGCTCGAATCGACGTTTTCGGTGAACCAAAATAATTCCAAAAATCAAACGCGAATAAAATTTACTATGGATTTAATAAATCCATAGAAATAAGTGATTAGAGCTCACTCATAGTTCATGAAGGTGAATTTTTCCTGAAATTTAACAAAAAACCGTCCTTTCTATATTCATAAAGGACACATCGTTATAGTAAAATTAAAGCTTGTACCTTGAATAATAAATTTATATATTTAAATGCTGATAAATGCTCAGTTTCACCAAGATTAGAAACAGTTGTTAAGAATGAAATTTAAGGACAGACCATGATTAATGTAATTCTAAGGATGATTGGCAGCATTTTAGGTAGGTATGAAATTATTACCCATAAACTAATTTTAAAAAAAATGTGTCTTATAATCACAGGCTATATATGAATAAATCACATTTAATGCATTAAGTTGAACATTCAGAAAGACAACAACAAAACAACCATTTTATTTGTCACAGAACCAAGAAAAAGTGAAATTATCCATTTAAAATAATTCTTATTTAACATTTATTTTTTTAAATAGCTTTAGACGTTGAATCGTTTTGAATGTCGGTTGTTTTGTTTCTGTTCTGTTCTGTGAATAATAAGTACATTTATTTTTGTATGTTTTAACCACATCACAAAAACGACTTATTTAAGCAGTTTTGTGTTCCCTAAACAATTGTGTTTGGTGAGTGAAACTCTTAAAGTGAGTGGTGATACGTTACACACATACACAAGAACGACATTCAAATATATTTGATATATATTTAAAGGGAATAAACAAAACGATATCATTTTATACAAACGTATATATAAATTTATTGTAGAGACGAAGTCCCAACACAATTTCAAAGTTTTGCACAGAATCGTGTGCCTTTTAAAGAGCATTAAATTGTATTTTTATTTTTTATCTAAAAAAAAAATAATAAAAATAACAACATTTTAGTTTTTAAAAACAATAAAATTTGTATACAGTTTACCACTAAAAAACTTTTCATCATTCACTGTGTTTGAAATATTCAAGCTGTTCTTAAAAAAGTGTACCAAAAATATCAAAAATCTTTTTCTTTTGGACGGGATTTCATAAACTTGCATGTTTCTTACCAGAATGTAATATATCTAGATACTTTTAATACGAATCCAGTTTCTAATTTCAAATTTCTAGATATATTTCGATTTGAGTTGAGAGTGCAATACGTTGTGGATAGATTATCTAAGGATCTTTTTAGTTCATTAAAAATCATTCAGAAAACAATATCAATTGTATATTCAGAAAACAATATCAATTGTAATATTTACGAGTCGAGACAGATACAATCTCTAAATCAGCATGTTTCAGCAAACTAATTGGGAATTAGGCATGGAGGAGAATTTATCCAACATAAAAAAGGCAACTTTTCTTAAGTATCAGGAAATCAAAACCATTAAAGAGTCGTCAACACATTTCATAATCAAAATTCCAGTTCAAATAATTTCAGATTAAACTAGTTCGAATATTCTAATGTTGGAGTTTCGGAAGAATCAAATTTGGAAATGAAGAATATGGATCATTCGACAAATATCCGAGGAAAGACTTTATTTTTGCAAGTCAACTCTGAATAATAAAATATGGACAATATTTAAACTTGTTCTTAACTGGTATTCACACAATATGGTATGACAACTACCTAATAATACACAAAAATGTTGATGTTCTCAAAAAAAGTTTGAATGTATTTTATTTCGACCAAGAACACACTTTTAAATATTACTCCATCCACAAATGTTTTGATCACTTTTAAAACCTTCAAAGTCAGTCTGTAATTGTTCTTTCATTTGACATTCGCTATTATTGTTTCAATTCATATTGTTTTAGAATAAAAAAAAAACAAATAAAAAACCTCCGAATGGTCTATTTAAATATATTTTGCATAAAAGAATAAAGATAGAGAATCACTTGGAAAAAGTCACCATCAGAACGGTACAAGTAGATAATGCAAATTTGGTTATATGTAAACCATTGAGAAGTTTATATATGTATTCAGAAGAGTATAAAGTTTTTCTTTCCTTCAATAGATGCACTGAACGCACCAATGCCTTCCTTTACTTGAACATTTATTATTAAATCGTTGCCATGGTTGCGTTCTACCATCATCATTTAACTATTTTATAATAATAATCACAAGAAATCACATCTCATCATCGTCGCAATATTACCGTGGATAAAAAAATCAACGTTTTAAAAAGTATTAATTCTGTAGGTGAAATGACTCATTATATTCCATTCATTTTTAATAACAATATTTATAACTGTCGGAGCTCCCGTAACATTAAATGCTTTTATTACCTTGATTTGCATGTATGATTGGAATTTTTTAATTTAGTTTCTACAAATAGTTTATTTTGCAGCTCATTTGTGTCAAATTTTCAAAACAAAAACAAACAAAAATTGAAAAATTTAAATTTCAAAAACATAGATATCATAAATATACTATAGAAACCATTACCGATGCAAATATCCAAATTTTAAGGTTCATTTTTGACTAAATTTAATATTACCCAAATAGAAACGAGTAAAACGCCGTTCAAAGTCCTTAAAAAAGTTTCTAGAATCCTCTTATAAAGAACGTTTCCCCATTGGGTAATTCTGTATAAGACTGTAAAAACTACTTGTAATTTGCGTGGCAATATGATGTGTATTACATCTGCCTTAATGCATTCAATTTTTTTAGGTTATTATCAACAAATAGAAGAATACCTTATTTGTCAAAAACAGTCCAGTATTTTAAAATATAGATGGTAACGTACAAACTCAAATACATTCGCTTGACCGTTTACCTAACCTTTTGTAGCTGGCTTATCTTGTGCCAGATGACACAAAATTGAAAATATGACACAAAATTGCCAAAAAAGACAAACAACTTTTTTAATTTTTCCGATCGCTACCAAACTTCACAGGATCACCCGCTGGGCTAATCTGAAGGTTGCCTAAAAATTTTATCAAAATCGATCCAGTCGTTTTGGAGTCTACAGGGAATATACACACATCGATTTATGTACGAACGGAAATACAAATATTGTTATTATTATATATATAGATGAATGTTTGTTTGTTTGAAATGTATGTGTTTCGATACCATTCATCCGATTACGATGAAACTTTGGGGAGTGGTGGTGCGGTTCCCTGGGACGGTTTCTGACCCAAACAATTAGTTCCTTTTCTAGGGGAGGGAAACTTTTCTATCGAAAATGGTAAGAAATTAAAGACAAAAATTTTCCTTAGTTAACAGCTTAGTCAATGCGAATCGTTAGCAACGTGAAACGTTATTTAGAGCACACAACGCATGCCGGCCGGGTACAGCTAGTAATTAATAAAAGTATATAAATAAAGGTTAGCAATCGTTTCCATTTCCTATATATTATTAAAAAGTGTAATTTGACACGTTATATGTTGCCCTAATTTCCAAAAATAAATTTTACGAATAAATCTTTCATTAAGTCATTAATTAACATCATTAAAATATCTTATTAGATTGATTTTCTATTGACACAATTTGTAAGAAATTTTAAAATAAAACGTAAACACGATGACGTATTTATGAATGTATATTATTGATGGACCATAATATGAATATATAACATATAGAATAAATTTGTAGAAAAAATTGTTGGAAGTATTATTTAGAATGTTTTTGAAATTTATGCTGAAACTTATTATTTTTGAGTCATACTTTGTTTTCTTTTCTGTTGATATCGCGATACCTTGCACATTTTCGTCAACTCTTTTGTCTTGAGTATTTTAGATATACCTTAAATTAAATACTCAATTTAAAATCTATGATGGGGGTTAATAATAATGCATTGTGAACATGTAAGATTCATAATATTTGAGCATACTGTATAGCCTTAATGATGATTCAAATTATTTAATGGTTTTATTCAACAACACCGTGACACTAATCTTGAACTCAGTAAAAGATAAAACATAATTTAAGTTGCAGAATTGATTCATCCTCCTTAAAATACTAACACACGTCTTCTATTATGCTCTAACTCAAACCATTTTCGTTTCGCTATACCTCTACTTTTTTCGGAATAAGGTACCTATTAAGATTTGAAAAATAATCTTAATGTAGGGACGTTCGAAAGAGAAAAGAATGCAGAGCAGTTCCTGTAAAATTAATTATATGTTATAAAAAACGTCAATACGAATTCATTGATCTGCTTCAAAATGCTAGTTCAATTGCATTTTTTCGTTTTTTTCGATATTGAAAATCGTACGTTTAACATTGGATCTTATGGCGAAACTACAAATTTAATCTTTATAATCGAATAAAAAATAGTTTAAAATGCAGAGAAGTTTTTATAAAGCTATGTAAATTTATGTTAAATAAACAAGGATTTGTTTGAGCCAAAGATGATGGTATGTTCAAATGCATTTTGGAAAGTAACAATGAATTATAATGAGTAACAATGAAGTAATTTCATCATTTTAGAGAAGCAAAACACAAGCTTTTACTTTTTTATTAAAAATAAAAGAAACATAACGAGTCACGACTCACGAGTATTAATTATTTACCAAATAACCATAGAATATTTAAATCTAGTTTCAACGTATACATTAAATCTGTAAAGCTGCGGGCATGCGCAGTCGTTTGATACCCCCCTTTACGTCTTTCTCCGCAAAACAACACTTTCGAACGTCCTTAAGATTTAAAAAATATGAACGTAGATGCATTATCACAACAATTCCGACATCATTATATTAAAAGTACGTGCAGATAACATACTCAATAATCTAGGTTAAAAACAAACTGTTTTCAACAAAAGTTATATATTTGTGTCTTAAACCAAATAACGATATGTAAATGAAATATTTCAAGTAGAAACAAACTTTCATCTAAACATATAAAACTCTATGTAACACATTCAATTTATACGATTTTCTGTAAGATTTCTATTGAAAAGCTTTTCAATTTTGGTGAGATGTTATTTCGAATATCTTCTATTATTTTCCTTATACAGTAACGTATATAGGTAGTTATGTTTTCTTTAAATTTCGTTTTTATAATAAATCATTTCAATATTTTGTAAACGAACAGAAATATTTTATAAATATTTTGATTTGTTACCTTCAAAATTGTAAAATGGAAATTGCAATTATTTTAAAAATATTTAATAAAAATTGTTTAAAAAATGTATATTTCAATATTAGCTCACAAGAGAAATAAACAAAGATTTCGAGTAATTTAGAACCCGAACTATATATTTTTGCATTAACCCCCTCCCCATTTAAAGGAGAGATTGTACTGCAACAATTTAATTTTACATATGTTATTTTTGTATATTTGTTAGCTCAAAATAAGTTACAAGCAATTGAATTATGTAATTGTATTAATGTGATTTTTTTTTTAAATGAACAAAACAAAAGACCATAATATTTGCATCATATAAACTCCAATAAACTACCAATTTGAATATGATTATGTTTGAATTTAAATTCAAACAATAAAACCAATCGAAATTATTTTCTAATAACCAATTGTGAAATCTAACCAATAAATAAAAAAAAGGAATATATATATTTTTTTATCTGGAAACACAACAAACAAACAAATCAAACTAAATAAACAAAAAGTATTGTTTCTGAATAATATAAAATAAACTCATCCAGCAATATAATACATACATACATATGTGTGTTTGTTATGTTATTGTATAAGCATATTCAGATATATGATAATCTCGAAACAAAACACAATCAGTTGCAATAAAATTCGAAAACGATATGGCCAAACAGTACATTATTATTTGTTTTATATGTAATAAATACAAATAATATTATTAAATCGTGTCTATTCACAATCTAACGGAATGTTTAGATTTATTATTTCTCTAACGTGAATACTGTCCAAAGTAAATTGACTCAATTGAGAAACAAGCCTTATGCTGTTCTAAAATGTATTGTTTGTCTTGCGCGAATGTCGAATTACCAAGAATTACAAGGTTAAATTAAAATTAACGTAAGCTTTATGGTATTTATTGTAATATGCTTCGGATAAAAACTATTGCTTCTTTCGATTATGTAGGTATTATTTCTTTCTAAGACATATATACAGAATCATCATAGCGTTCGTTTTCACTTCTTCCACTAATAAAATAAACATAACACCAGTCAAGTGATCAAACGGCGCGGTCAAACACGCCAATTATAACAATTATAATTAATGAGGCGGATAAACATCTAAACTGTCGGCGTATGGACAAGAACGGGCTCTCTTCGTTCAATAATAATAATCTCTTCAGTAATAATTGTGAAGGTTTTACAGTTTCCCTTCACGAAATGCATATGAATATTGGCATAGTTTCAAAGTCGTCTGCAAATAGTACAACCTACCACTTACTAGTCTGCATATCTTGTTTACGAGCCACACCATTTGTGCAATGCAATGGAGATTAAAAACGGTTAAAAAAGATGATGTGAGATTAAAAAGATGATCCTGTGTCATAGGTTGTGTGTCTCCGATTCACAAAACTCAAAAAATCGCCAGAGTTCAAAACAAATAACAAAAGCAGGTACTTTTGGCATCAGGCAACCTCATTGCGGAAAGATATGGCAACATTGACTTCGGACATCGATCACAAATAATACATATTTTATTCACATACCATTATTTGTGTAGACTTAAGCAACACATTACAATACTTATGTCAAATTCCATTAAGCTTACTTAAGACATAGTATGAGAGAATGGCGTATAGTATATAGACAAACGTCATTGAATTTTTATTAAATATTGATATGAAAAAATTAACTTATTCATGGACATATTTCTACATAGATACACCAGTTCTCTCATACTACGTCTAAAGTAATCTTAATGGACTTAAGTATATCAGACATAAGTATTGCATTGTGACGCTTAATTATACACATATCCTCATTTGTGTATAATTAAGCGTCACAATGCAATACTTATGTCTGATATGCGTCTGATATAAGTCCATTAAGATTACTTTAGACATAGTATGAGAGAACTGGTGTATCTATGTAGAAATATGTCCATGAATAAGTTAATTTTTTCATATCAACATTTAATAAAAATTCAATGACGTTCATATTTTTTAAATCTTAAAAGTTTGTCTAAAGTTGATGTTTTGACAACAAAGTAACTGTCAATCATATGTAAAAGTTAACCCATACGTCAGATCATCTTTGTTGTAGTGGTAAGCATGCTGACCTAGAAATCCAGAGGTCCGAGATCCCTTTCCTGGTAGATGAGGTAATATTTCACATGAATGTTAAATACATATTTTACATATTACACATACATATTTTATTATTAATAATCGGTGCAGAAGCTGTCAACACCCACTATTGAGAAACGAAATTTGCAAGATTGTATAAAGGCGTTGAAGAGAATCAAATATTAATTTCTAAAGAGAAAAAAACAGAAACAGAAATAATATATGTTAATATCTGTTTCTTTTTCTTTTTTCTTCTCCTAATGGCTTGCCTTGAGAATTAAATATTGTGTAAAATTGTTTTTGCTCAGTTTCAAAGTCGAATTTCAAAGGAAGAAGATATTTTTTTACAAGCTTTACTCAGCTCTATACAGCTTTGTAGTGTAGTGGACTCTTTACTAAATCTCAACATACTTTCATATTTAGATACCTTTGCAAACGCACTGCATATGCCCTTTGCTATTTCGGTAACTACTTGTTGTTATTTCGGTAACAACATATGAAATACAGACAGATTTTTGATTCGAATCCCAAAAATCTGTCTTTATTTCATATATTGTAGAATAGGTGTGAGCTACTAGAACCTTCCCTTCAGGTATGTAGTGTGCTCGCAACTAAATCTCAACATGCTTTCATATTTAGATACCTTTGTAAACACACTACATATGCCCTTTGTAATTTCGGTAACTAAATGTTGTTAGTAACTATCAACAAACTATTTTTACATTATTTATTAGGCAAAACAAAGTCTTTATTTAATATATTGTAGAATAGATTTTACACTCCTAGAACCTTCTCTTCTACTCCAACAGTAGCAACTATCATTTTTTTATGTATGACAAAGATGACTTTTACGTGTGAAATACAAACTAATAACAGCTATCATGTGAACATGTGAATAAAACCAACGAATATTCTACACGTTAAAGAAGAATACACATTATTTAATGATAATAAAAGACCAATTGTTTAACATATAAATTTAATAAATAGTATTTTGTAATAGGAGGTGTACAATACAGCGCTCGCTTACTTAGGAGAGAGAATATAAACAATAAATATGCATAATTCCAAAATATTAATCTGTATATATTAATAATAAACACTATATACATTCTGAAATGGGTGTTAGTAGGTAAATTTAACTTATGATCATATTTGCTATAAATATGAATTTTTGTTTGGAAACTATCAATAAAGTCTTATGTGCTTGCCACACGACCTCTATTTACAAATTAGTAACGTAATAATAATTGGGTTTTACCTTCGTTTCCGAGCTACTAGGAATTGCTAGATTGAGCAGCTGCAGCGGAGTTTGATAGAAACTACGCCGATATTCATCTGGAGTGAAGGGAAAACAAAACAAAAACAGAAAACCTTCATAAGCATAGCCCGTTACTTCTTTCTCGTCCATACGCCGACAGTTTAGCCAATTAACCGCCTGATTAATTTTAATTGACAAAATTACACAATTGGGAATCAAACTTGTAACCTCCCAGTTCCAAGCAGAGTGCCTTTGACAGAACGGCCGCTTGGATTGGTTTTTTACAAATAATAATGATTTATTTAAATATAGCAGATCATTTGTAATATTTTCACAAAAATGCATAGGATTTTAGGGGGATTTGAATCTACGTTACGTTATTCCAAAAATAGGAAGTGATTGAAATTTTATAATTAAGTTTCAGAACAAGAAGCGATTATCGTTTGTAACGAAGCTATCTAAAACCAAAATAAAATACAAAATAAATTGGATCACAATGATATATAAGAGATTTTCCAATGCTTATAGAAAAGTCGGCATAAGCATGTTTCCATGGTTTATGTTTTAAAAATAATAAAATTTACATGCTGTTCCTATTAATGAAATATGCTTTGCTATGACCAAGAATGGAAGAAACGAAGTCATACGGGTAGAACAATATACCATTCATCCCCAATCTTATGTATCTATATCAAGGCTCCCGTTCGTTATTAGACGCTTAGACCATAGTTAATTAAAATGACCTACAATTGTTTAGAATATAATTTCCATGATTCTGACAAGACAAGATAAAAATAGTTCTGAGAAGACAATATTTAGTTGATAAACAATCAATCGGTCTTTTGATAAAAGTTCGTAATGCTGGATGTGGAATATTTCCTATATGAGCTCTGTGGGAAGACAATCATTTTATTAATCATTTTCAGATTTCTAATTCAAATCTGATCCAAAAATCATTGTAATTTTAAATTTTAATAATATTTACTAATATTTTGCTTCTTTACCCCTTTCATAAAATTAAGATATTTCAAAATATATTTCGAAAACTTACATTTTGAAAAGCCATTTGCGAAAAAGCTTTATGCAGTGAATATTACTTTACCTACTAAATTATTACCAAAAAAAATTATTTTTATTTTTTATATTTTAATCCCAAGTTATAAAAAAAATATACAATAAATACACACACACACATACACAGGTGGCAAGAAATAATATTTATGAGGCCTAAAAAATATTAATGTTTTAATCTCCGTGGCCATTACAGTCATTTTATCAATTTTATGTGTTTATTTTAAATTAATAGACTGTTCAAAACATAAACACTACGCAATTTTGTTACATTTAAAAAAATATCGGCTTTAATTTTTCAGTGTGAGTAGATTTTTATCAGCCTATATTAAAACATATTACACTATGGCTTAAACGAAGGGTCCCCTACAATCTTCATGTCAATGATGTTTTCCATTTCTGGAGTTTATGCATATTTGTGGTTATTTTAAGCATATTTATGTATATTTTCAGTTGAATTTCAAACGAACGGTGCTCATCTCCTTTTGAAGAGTTAAAGTCACTATTACAAGACAATGTTTTAGTCGGCTAGTTTAGTCTGGTTGAGGTAACGGTCTGAAATCGTACAAAACAGGACATTACATCGAATATAGAATGCATATCTCAGACACATTATCCGTCAAATAAATATGATTTTTGTGTTTTATGGATCCCAGTTATCATGTTATACTTATTCTCATGTCATCCAAATGGTTGACGAAGTACAATTTTTGTGTGTAATTTATCATAATATTACTTTGAAAAATAATTAACATACTTTTTTTTAAAGAAGCTTTTATTTAATGTACTAAAAAGTAGAAAATTAAAATAAAAGCTTAGGCCGTTCAGGTTAAAAATGTTAACAAACTTTTATAAGTGTTCCAAGATTTTATTTAGAATAAATAACTGGTGATTAGGGAAAACAATTTTATATTCTATTTTTCCGTAGAATAATATATATTCCCTATTTTATATTCTGCTTTTTACAAATATTTTTATTTTAGACCAAAATATTCAATTTAATTTTCCCCCGTTCCCACTACTTCCAAAAATTTAATTAAGACTTTCACCATATTTCTATTTCAGGGAATATTTTCGAATTGTATATATATAGAAGATATTAGATATACAAAATTGCATTTTGCCTTCACAAACAAACAGAAAGTAAGCTTGTAAAAAAATTTCAGAAAATCGTCATCCTTTGTAGACAAACATTTAAGGGTCATTCACACTGAAGATGCAAGACGCAAGATGCATGCATCCTGTAAGTTAATTTTACATATTTACATACATTTATTTAGTATATTTATTTATTTTCTTGTCTATTTGCTTTCTTTTTCCCGAGAAAAACATTTGAAACCAATAAGAAGAACACAAACACGAAAGAAGCGAGAACACAACTTAAATAAAATTCAGGATGCATCATCTTGCGTCTTCGGTGTGAAAGACCCTTAGAACTCTGTATATCTAGTCAACATGACATCAAATATTATAATAAATAATCCTTGTAAGATTTTCTACGGATAATTATTCCATGATGTACGAATTGTTTATTAATTATCAAACCCCTAATTTCGATATAAAATTTGAAAATTTCTATTGTGTTTTTTTTCTACGAGATATTATTTTTAATGAGTTTCTATATTCCATGTTTACTTTGGAGTGCGACATAACATTTAATAGTGACATGTAGCGGTGTCGCTTCATCATTAAATAATTATTATAATTTTGTTCATCATTTTAATCTGTTGCATAACAACTATAACTTCCCTCTATTATCACGGTTGCTGTGAATGTAAACAACCTTGGTAATTTACATATAAAAATAATAACATTTCATAAATCAAATTAAAAAGATCAATTTTAATAAAGATCAATTATATCTTTTATATATTTATTATTTATTTAAATAATAATTATTTAATAGATTACAGACACATCAAAATATGACGATTTATACATGAATACTTCGAACATTTTTTATAGACACACTTTAGATTAAAAACTTTTAAACCGTACTGTACATATGAAGTAAATACATAAAATATTGGCCATTTCCCGCCGTATATATTTTTATGACGCACTGTACGATGAGTCTATACGTATGAAATTTATCCCTTAGAAATATCCACAAAAATACAGTTTATGCTACCGACATTTGGTAATAATAACAGAAAATTATATACACTGTTGTGTTCAGTGTGTGTTGTTTTATTTTTTTCGCCTCCACTTTCTATATAACAACAGTGAAAGAGGAGAGAGTTTATCTGTTTGTGTGGTCATTTAATGAAGTTTTTGTTGGCTATGATTGCACTGTTATCATGATTTATTACAAATGTTCGTTCTCTGTATGTACAGTACGTATTGCTACGTTTTGCTGGTTGTGGACTACATCACAGTTCTACAACAACAACAACAACAACAACAACAACAACAAACACGACCATATTAAATGGCTCTTTACTTATTTTTTTTTATCATTTTCGTTTACATTTACCACCGACAAAGAATAATAATAATGATACTACATATGGGCACTAAATTTTATATGAATGTATTTACTATACAAAAAGTCTTGTAAATGTTTTTGTTTAATACTCTCTCAATTTTGTGTTTTTTTTATTTCTCTTTTATTTATATGTGATTTGTTTCTGTGACTATGTAGACAAAAATGTATTGCCATTAGAAAATTTACGTGTATTATTCTGGCAATGCTATACTGATACAATAACTTGAGGCGATATTTCAATGAAATAATCTGAAGCTTGCATTGTCATTTGTGTATCAATGGTTTCCATATGAATGAAAACAGTTGTAAAAAGATCATCAACAGGAAAATGTGAACATGATAAAATTTTTCTTTGATTAAAATTATACCATTTATTTCTCAAAAACAAAATTAACTAATTTCAACCTTAGTTTTCACAAATTGTTTTTGGTATTTGTATAATATATGTAATTAAAAAAAAAAAACTACGTAAAAAGCACGAAACAGCCTTACAAAAATTTCTCGTAGCCGAAGGCCGAGCTGCGCTTCACAGAGAAAAACTGAATCAATTTTCGGCCTTCGACTACGATAGTTATTAACAACGTTCTTCAAACTTGTTTTGTGATTTTTTATCTTGTCGAGTTTCCGTTTTTCAACAAAATTGAGACTTTTTAATATAATATTAAGCATCTATGAATTAAGGACGTTCATCCATGAAGCTTGATAGTAGATAAAAAATTTTTTTTTTAGTGAATTGAATAGCTCAATTCAGTAGTTATCCTCCCTCAAAAATTTAACACCTGTTGACGATCATTTCAAAGAGTAATTATCGATTAAAAATCAAACTTTTAACACAGCGTCTTGTGGAGAACAGAATTTTTTTGAACTTAAAATTATAATAACTATTAAAGTAGACAGGATAATAAATAATGTTTATAAATATTCTTTAAAATATGCAGCTTATATAATTGCATTAAAAAAATGGTGTTGCCGAACATTTGAATTAATTTTTTAATAAAATTAAAACTTTTTTGTTAGGTTTGTTTTTGCCACCATATTTTGAAAACTGGCGACCACACACACTAAAATAATATACACATACACACAAATATAAAACATAGTTTACTGTCATATCTGTCACATTAAGTCGAATTAATTTCTAATTTACAATTTCCTGGTATTTTCCAATAAATACTTTTAAAATATTGTAAGATTATTGACATACTTTACACCTATTTTAAAATCCTAAATAAATTTTATTAAAGATAGTACACATTTGACTTTAGCGTAGCAAATAAACGTCCTTAAAACCATTCACTTGATACCAAACTCAATGTGTTTATGAAAATTTTTTGTTGTTGGTCAGCGTATTATAATATGCATATAATATCCGCTATGTTGGATTGAATACGATGTCACATAGCCTATGATACGTGTAACTGTAAGGTAAATCTAACGACACCTCATTTGTCAAAATATGAAGTATCTTAGGAGCAACACGAGAACAGATGTCATGCTGACATACATAGACTGATAATCAGATAACCGTAAGTAGTCGGTTGAAAATAGAACGTCAATTATGTCTGTAAGTTTGGAATTACCTCACAACATATTGATCTGAATTTCCAAATTTTATAGATGGAATCCATGAGACCAACTAAGTCCTTTTGTATATAGAGCGTCAAAAGTCGAGATATCATTAGAAATATTTTTAATTTATTTGTGCCTTATTTTTTCGGATTTCGGAAAAATGTTTCGCATAAAAGTTGTTAGTATAGTTATAATGAATAAATGATAGCTCGACTTTTGACGCTGACTTTACAAATGGTTCAGATAATTTTACGCTTTCCTTTCATCATGGTCAATGTTCAAAAACAGCATCATCGATGGTGAAATTTTAGTATACCAACAAAATATACAGGGATTTGTTATTAAAAAAATAAAATGTATTATAATATTATATATAACATAATCTAATATTAGATGGCAGCCATTTAAATATTTTCAGCAGGTATACCGGCGCGATTCTGCTAGTTTAAAATAAATGCTATGAAAATTGTAATTATTTTACAGAATATAACATTCAATTCATTTTATTTATGTTAATATTTTAAGTTAATCGAATGGATATTTATCCTACATAAAGATACAAAACGTGGAAAAGAATCATAAGAGTGGAATGAGATAATAAAAGAATATTTAAATAAATATTTTTCCATAAAAGTGAATGTGAGGGGTGTCTACGATTATCAGACAACTCATAAAATAATAAGATGAAACAAACAGCAGTATATTAATATGAATTTAGTAACGCACACTATATAATACGCATTTCATGTCTTGGGGTTGAATTAAACATCCGTTTAACGTTGGCACAGGAAATATAATAGGATATTTTGTTATTGTAAGTAATTTGACAATTCTGTTCTTTCTTTAAATAAATTTCGTCCAATTTATGTTTTACCACCTTCGGTTTATCATTTTAGTTTTAATATCACCCTTCATATTGCAGAATATTCGTTACGCAACTTAGCTGCGTCAACTTAGCGAATTTCCTTAGAATACATAAATCACTCTCTAGCGGTCATAATTTTAGTCTGATCAAAATTAAATATTATATCTGATATGACTTTAGTATTTGCAAAATTTAAATTTATTAATAGCCAAAATAGAACGGTATAACGATTATAGTTTATAGTTACTATGGAAACAACAATCAAAATTTTTTACAATAAAATATATTTCATGTATTCGTGTCAAACTAACTAACACAGAGATATTTAGAATTTTAACTTTCAATCTTTAATTGTAAATATTTCTGTAAATATTAGTGTAATAGAAAAATGATAAGAAACAACATTACAGTAAAACTTAATACCTACAACTTAACTCCTGATAAATTTTTCGATTTTTCAAATATTAAGGGAGATAGGCAAATCTTGTGTTTCCCCCTCCCTCTAAACCCCCTTTCCCCTCGTTCGATACATGTATATATATATATATATATATATATATATACATAAATATATATGTACTTTTTTTAAATGTTTGTGGACTCTCTAATTCTCACAGTTTTATTCCGATTGGATGAAATTTGGTATTTGAGGCGCTTTTGGTATTTATTCTAACGGTCAAGTTCGTTAATGGGTAAATCGAACGAGGGGAAAGGGGGTTTAGAGGGAGGGGGAAACACAAAATTTGACTATCTCCCTTAATATTTGAAAAATCGAAAAATTTATCAGGAGTTAAGTTGTAGGTACTAAGTTTTACTGTAATTTTGTTTCTTACATAAATACAAATTTTAGCGATAGTGATTTTTAACATCTAATAGGTAAAAATCGAATAATTTTACTAAGTCATAACTGTTAAAGGTGTACGTTTCATATTTCTTATGCAGAAATGAATTTGTCAAGTATGGTAGATGTGGTACATGTAACCCTCATTCTGGTTGTAGCCACCCAGCCCATAGCCACCCAGTTTCCAACTAGGCATACTGCGCAGACATAACGCCTTAGACCGCTCGGTCACTTGGACCGGTATATAAATTACTTACAATTCAATAAAATAATAAAAATTACACTACTATCTTAAAATTTCACAATTCCTTTCAGAGTTTGTTACACCCAACTTACGGTCCGTGTAAGTAATTTAATTAATTGGGTTAAAAAGGTACAATATCATGAAATTTAAACAATATTTTAGAATTAGGGTACTCAAGCCCTTTACCATTAAGATAACAAAATACCATACAAATGTTACGGATTTTTAAAATTGAACTATATATTTTTATTTGTTGAAACAGTATAATAGAATTAAAAGAATCATTTTTGTTCACCTGAAATTGATTCTAGATAGAATCAATTTCAGATAATTGTTCAGTTCAACTCTATTGGAATGTAATAAAAAGAAAATATACAATTGACATCTAAAGTAGTGTCAATTTTTTGTTCAATTTGTATTCCATTTATTTGGTACACATCACTGTTGATCGCGTTAGTACTTTCATGCCAATTTGCATCATATTTTCAGATTTGTACGTAACGTTAAATATCCAAGATTAATTACAATTTTGTTTCATATACTGACGTAATATTAATACTGACTACAGACCTGTATTCAATATTGAACGTTCTAAAACGAGGTAGTTCATATAACATTTCTTTTGGTTCGTTACGATTCTTTTTTCGTGTCTACATTTTGGATTATACTTTTTTCCCTTTATATTCGTTATTTGTGTATTTTATAAAGAATTCTGCGTTAATGAGCTGTAAATAGTTCATACAATGAACGATTGAAAGAAGAAAAAAAAACGTGTATGTACTATACAAAAGAAAGTAACTTTCTTTTAAAACGAGAACGAAAATACATAAAAAGAGTGTATTATATAATATGTATATATATATTTGTGTATAAAAGAGATAAGAAAGTTATATTGATTTTTTTTCCTTAGGTGCACCTTATATATATTGAAAAGTACAAATTAATATTTTCTCTTATAACGAATACATGCTCTTATAATTTAAATACCAATTCCAAATTTTTTATCCAACAAGAGAATGAATATCGATCAATAGTAAAAATATTTTGAGTTTAATTGAATTTAAAAAATATATATATTAATATTAAAATATATAAAAATTAAGGTAAATTTTATACAATTTAAATAAATTCGTGTATCACATATATTATGATATTTATCTGTATGTTTAGATGATGAAGCAGAAGTCTCTGCTTTGAATATCTTCTTTCATAAAGCTCTGATAGAAGCCCGAATAATACAATATACTAATGTAACTAACATTCAGATACTGGGTTTTTTAATTTCTTTAAAAGAACCTTTTATTGGATACTAACTAGCTGTCCAGTATTTAAACCAAAACTATTGGTTGTATGCAAAAAGGTTAATTTATTTTTATGAGATAAAAATGCTTTTTGTATTTAAAGATTTTTGCTAGCTCACACCGTTTAACAGATAGGTTTTGAACACAACTAATTGGTTAAGTTAATTGAATACAATGCCAACTTCACTCTAGTTATAGTTTATCACTTATACAGCGGTTTGTATATATATCAAGTTTAAAAATAATGACTAATATTTTAACTAATAGATAGCCAACTATGCCTCAGGTATATGAAAAAAAAACCATTATTTTAGAGTTCAGCATTTTGCATAGCAGACAAATAAAAATTAATGTGTTACAACGAACATAATAAATTACAAAAATTTAAAGATGGCATTTGAATCGATTCTTTTAAAATGTATATCTACTGATTGTGTTGAAAATCAAATGTTTTAATTAACTAAAGGCGATTAAACTTTGGTAAGAGTAAGTCTACGTCAAGATAATTGTACTTATGTAAAAATTGAAGTCGCCACCAGAAGAAGATAGAAGTGGACATAATTCCAAATGAATTTATTCGTCACATTGATTATAAAAATTATTTAATTCAATATTTTTCAAATTGTATCCTACAAACATAAATAATATAAATAATAATTTAATATTTTATTAAAATTTCATTAAATCATTGTGTAAACTACTAACATGTTAAATTTTGGCTTTCAATCAAACCAAAAAACCAAAACCTCTAACACGACGCGTCACGTGACAAGTGCCTACACATGCCACATTTATTGATGTTTCAGACATTTAAAGTGACAGATGGGCTTGGTCCCTCTTCATGGATTTTCATGAATTGATTGGAATTTATATTAACCATAATCTAAACCGATTTTTTTTTGGCTATACATCGCACAATAATCTAACAGATTAACGTTATAACGAAAATTTAATGTGCGTCCTCATGATGATTCGACAGAATTTCATAGTGAAAACAGAATATACGGCTAAATATATTAAATGAAAAAAATAATACTAATTTATCATCATTTGTATCCTGTCATAAACAAAAAAATTAGAAACAAAAATTTTTATAGAACATTTACACGTTAAAAAGTCGAAAATACTTGCAAATAGCAAAAAACATTTACGTAGTTTTTTCATTTTTGTTTTAGATGATTCGACAGTTAAATAAATTTTGGTGTGGATAATAAATAAATAAATGTGGATAATATATATATATATTACACTGTTTCAAAAAATTCGACTTTTTTTTTTTGCTTTTGTATATCGAAAATATTGTTGGAAATGACGAAAAAGAGATACTGTGAAAGTTACAGCTCTTAACATTAATATTAAAAGGTGCCGCATCGCAAATTTTAATTTCCCATTTGATTAACATGGAGAAACCTTTCTGTTGCACTTTGGAATTTTGTAACTCATCGATGGATTACCACATTTATAAGGCCGTAGCATATTCTTGTAGAAAATTAATCGCTCTACATAAAAGGTCTTTTGCAGTTTTTTGATAAACCGACTCCTTCAAAAGTTATTAGGGGTAAAAGTTCAATTCATGATAATTTCTAACATTTTTGTAATTTTCCGACGAAACTATCAGCGTCATAAAAAAATGTTATCAGACTTTTTTTATAGATCATTTCATTTTTAAAAAGGATGTGTTATGAATTTATTTTAATTTTTTAAGAGTGAGTTATTCGCATGAAAATGTGAAATTTTCCAAATAATTGACTTTTAATTGATATATAAAATATATCAATTAAATTTATTAATAATATATAAAATTAATATTATTCAATTTTTATAACTGACAATCAAATTCTATCACGGTCTTATAAATGTGATAATCCGTTACGAAATTCCAAAGTGTAACAGAAAGGTTTCTCCATGTAAATCAAATGGGAAATGGAAATTTGCGATGCGGCACCTCTTAATATAATATTGAGAGCTGTAACTTTCACAGTATCTCTTTTTCGTCATTTCCAACAATATTTTCGATATACAAAAAAAAAAAAATAGTCGAATTTTTTGAAACAGTCTAATATATATAATATATATATAAATATATATATATATATATATATATATATATATATATATATATATATATATATATATATATATATATATATATACATTTGGTTTTTAATTTAAAATAACTTTTTTATCGCATAAAAATAAAAATGTAACAATAATAATTTAAATTAAACATGTCACATATTTTTAAATATTATAATATTTATTTAAAAAAAACGAGGGGTAAATGTAGAGGACACTTAGTGACGTACGTCAACACGATAGAAATCAAATGACCATTACCAGAGGGCAATAATATATAGCTGTATATATAACACCCACGGAACGCTCTGTATATAACCTACAACCAGTTTACTCCCTCATATACAACACTTTATTTTAATAATCATTTAAAAAAATATAATTTCCCATTCTCTACTTTCCCACCCTCTCCTAGCTTGTTTACATTGTATGATGTAACATCTTTATTTCATTTTTATTATGATTACGATTTTGTCGTTTTTTTATTTATTTGATCGTGTACTATAAAATTTGCGACAGTTAGTTTTAGGGGATCATGTACTATAGCTCACAAAAGTAGCAAATTTTTTAATTGATTGTACCTTATTCATTCGCTTCTGAATAAAATGGGCAAATATTCTGAATTAAAAGTGTAAGGATATTTATAATGATCAATATTTATTAAATCATTTTTTTCGAAAACCGAATGAATAAGTCAGAAATTAACTAAAGATTTTGAAAAACGAGCTGAATTTTTTGGCCATATGTTCCTACATCTTCTTTTATACCAACATTAGATAGCTAGATTGTAGCGGCTGCCCTGGACGGGCTCTACCTCGACCATAAGGTCCATTGTGACGCCAAAGATGTGAGGATGTGAGTGAAGTGGAAGAAATTTTTGTTTGTAGACTAGAAATTGGTAGCAACTATGCCCTATCTGGAGTTCTTGAAAGAAACTGCAGAAAACCTTCACAAGCATAGCTGGTTACTTCGTCCTTGTCCATACGCCGACAGTTTAGTCAATTAACCGCCGCCTTTTTTATTTTCTTAATAAATGACAAACTGCCGATGTCGGGATTCGAACGCATAACCTCCCAGTTCCAAGTAGACATAACGCCTTAGACCGCTCGGCTACTTGGCTGGTATACCAACAGTTGGTAAATTTTTTTATATTTTATACACTATTCTTGTTGAAAAATTATAATTTAAAAATTTTGCAAATGATATAATTCTTAAAAATGAGAAAAATGCCTTGCGAAAATTGATTTAAAAATGCATTGTTTTTCGGGATGTATTTTCGTAACTAAAAGCACCTTTACGATTGACAATAGTATTTGTCAAAATATGAAAGAACTTTCAAATAATGTAGAACCAAAAAACGATTGGCTTGCGAGATGCGAGACGTTAAAAACGAGTCTAAAAATTTCCTTAGAATCCGGTATCTCATAAGTAAAACTTTGCGAAATTCCAGAGCATTTTTTTGAACATTTCGATGAATACCCGAACAATCGTCTCAGTTTGCCGAGTACGTCATCGGACATTATTATTTTTCAGCACAAAACGTTTGGTGCGGCCTCGACCTGCCTCATTCGCGTTCGTGCTCAAGTCTGTACGTGGCTTAAAGTTACGTTATCCCCGGTTGGTTTGTATTATGGAAATTAAAACGCTTCAAAATTTTCAATTCATTACTTTATTAGTAAATATATTTACTTGATTGTTCGCTGAACTGAAGTCATTGCTGAATTTTTGAAATTGTAAAGTAATATTCTTAATTTATGAGTTCAGAAATCTGTTATTGGTTTTTGAGACATAGATAATTTCACTAATAAATAATATAATATAGACAAGTCAGAATAAAAAGCGAAAATTTATGAGCCTCATAAATAAACTTAACAATAAAAAAGAAATAATTTCGAAATGTATAGAGACTGAACATTGTTAGGAAAAGTGTTTAATTTTTGGTGTAAATAACTTTGTAAACTATTTGATATTGCATTGTTGATATTCTAAACAAATTATTAGTGGTAAAACATATTATGCGACACATTTTAATTTGCTGATATTAGAAGTAATATGTAGTTTAAATTCAACTTTGACTTTTTTTCTGGTTATTACAATCCGAAATGATCGATTTACAATACACCATGTTATTTTATACATACCAGTGGTTCAATTAAATGAAACATTGACCGTCACATTCAATTGACTTAATATTCAAGTTATATATTACTAGATAACGTGTCCATTTGAGGTTCAAAATGAACAATATTTATAGACCATTTAACATGTCCAATTCAACAGATGTAAAAGAGAGTGTACGATATACCTCAGAGAAACAGAGTTGGTCCCTATTAAGTATCCGGAAAAATATACTTTTGAGACAAAATAAAAAATAAATTTACTTCAAGATTTTTGCTACACTGAAATAACGGAAATAATAATGTTTAAGTATCAACATTATCAATAATAATCAGAGCGGCTCAAGGTTTTCGAAATAAAATTGAAATTTTTTTTTCAGTTCCTAAATCAATTATGTGTGTTAAATATTTCAACTACAAAATATACGTCATCAGTATGTTTTTACTAGTCGGAATTATTTTCCGGGGAGATGTTTTACTTGATCGTTTGGTCACTCTCTCACGTTAAATAAGATAAAAGCGTGATGCGATATTTCTTCGAGAAAAGCTGTAAGCAGAAAAACTACTGAAAATAAGGTTAATTAAATTTTTGTGATATAAAGTCTCGTTTGTGATACATTATGGCAGAAATATATTCTATTACGTACAAATGATTATTTTTTATTAACGAAGATTTTTCAAGGAAACCAAACTAATTTTTATAAAAAACCTAAACAATTTTTTGTAAAAAATATTAATCCTTTTTGATAGAAAGTTATAGGTTTCTTCTTTTCACAGGGAGCAAGAAACAGTTTTGGGTGAAAATAGGATAATATGATTAACATTCACACATTGTAAAAATTTGAGAATTTTCATAAAAGTTCCTGTTTCAAAATCCGTCCTGAACTCATTGTACCCAAGGGTCACTTTTAATTGCACATTTTATGCATATGCAAATTGTATACCTAACCATGATGGATGTGGTAACCAAGTTATATCACATAAAGTAATTTTTTTCTCAATATTTCACGATCATTTTGACACAATTATTCTCATTAAATCTGTGCATACAATCAAAATATATTCCCCTTCGATTATGTAACTCATGGGAAAAAAATTTTAATATAGAAAAGTAGGAACCACCATACACATATATAGGAAATTATTCCTTTTTAACAATTTTTCCTCCATAAAAAATAAAACATTATATATATATATATATATATATATATATATAGATATATATATATATATATATATATATATCCCACCATCGTCATGCAGCATTTTACCCCCCGATTCTATACATAAAAATAAAATTTAACTTCTTCAGAATATTTTTCAATGCACAGAAAAAAAATTATAATTGAACGCATCCAATGACTTCCAGTTCTTTTGAAGAGAAAATATTTAGTTCCTATTCAAATCTTGAATGATGTTGAAAGATATCAGGATCATTCTTAACTTAACACAAAATCCGCTGTATGATGTTATAAATTAGATATGAAGGTCTTTTATATTATAGGCTAAAATACAAATAATAAATCCAGTGGATCGAAAAAAAATATATTATAGATCTTCTATTTTTGTCACTAAATTGCCTGACATCTATTCCATAAAGAGTGTATCGTCGTTTGATATAAGCATATCTGTGCGAAAAATGTTTGCAAAAAATCATTTATAAAAAAAGAAATGATAAACAGTTTTAAGAATGGAAGTAATAGCGTTTACAAACTCATATTTCTTTTTGAACTAAATAAGAATCCCCGTAAGGAAAATGATGTCATATACATAACAGAAAAAAAAGTAAAACAATGTTTTCTTAGGTGACAAAGTTATTGAATAAGGAGCTGGAAAAAAGTGTTGGTTGTCAAGAGTTTGAGTGAAGTTTCGGAAAGAGAACATCGCATTCGTTAGGGTTCATTACAACGTTTATGTTTTTATAATATTCATTCATATTTTATATTTGCAAATTTTTTTTTTCATATAAAATATATAACTTGATTAAAAAATAAATAATTACATTTAATAGATAAATGAAATTTTCTATTGAAAAAAAAAATTAATAGGTTTTAACTATAAACAAATGATAAATAAACATGAAAAAAAGTATATTCAGTTTAAAAAAATGTACGTTCCCAAAAAAAATGTACTATCTTAAAAACAAAAACATTTGGAATGTTGCATTTAGAAAGAACTTTTATCAAAAGTATGGTTTTTTTTTTTCATTGGCAAAATTCTACAAAAATGGAACTAAAAACGGATAATACTTATACGTATGAATAATACTTATTTGAATTTTATACATTACATTAGATAAAATAAATTGTATTTTAAGGTATCATTTTAACCATTTTTGACTTCAAATGCTTGAAATGAAAAATCATACATATCTACGGATGGGGATCGAATCCACGACCTCTGGCATTCTAGACCAATGCTCTACCAACTGTGCTACCTTAGATGTTATGGTAGTGCTATGCATATGAACTTTTACTATCATTTTTGATACCATTGTATTATTAATTTTGTTTATTTACTAATCACATATCTTTAATTTTTTTTTTTTTTAACTAGTGTCTATTTATTTCGATTGTTAGTATGGTTGTCTTTCGGTTATATTATACCAACGTAAGCCACTAGCGTTTACTTTATTTGACATTTAAGTAATATGTCTGAACATTGATAACATTTTTTGACATCAAATGCTTGATTTTTCAATCATACTCATCAAGCGATCGGGATCGAACCCACAACCTCTGGCATTCTAGACCAATACTCTACCAACTGAGCTATCTTAGATGTTATGGTAGTGCTATGTATATGATCTTTCACTATCATTTTTGTGTCATTTTAAGTTGTGGAAGCTCGCAATACAGAAATGATTTTATACAATTACAACGGGTTGTTTACAAAATGATTTAAGAACTAAACAGATTTAAATTTAATCAAAAACATCCACGACACATTGACTTTTCAACGAGCTTTAACTAGTTGGTGAATATTGATTATTATTTTAAAAAAAGTTTTAATCTATTATACCAAAATAATTTGTATTTTTTAATAACATTGAAAAAGTGTTATTGGCATTTTGATTTCACCATTTTATCGTTCAGAATTCCTTAACCATAAATTAAATTTTTGTTTCTTTTGCTTTCGTTAGATACTACTATAAACCGATTTTAATGATTTTCTGTTTTATGTAAAATATAAAATTACTAAACAATACATCCAGACATGTAGAACCTGCTGTATGGAGATGCTTACAAAAAGTTTATTGACAACAACACCATTGGTTTAATGGTTATTAGTTTTAATTGTAAAGTAGAAAGTTAGAGATCTGAATGTGTTACTTGAAAATGATGTACCATCTATTTCTTTGGTAAATTAGGTCTGCAGAAATTCTTTAGAGGGTTTTTTTTATCAAAGCATAAGATTGTGAACTTAAACCACTAGCAAATCTATTTTCACGCATTGTGCCTTTGATGATTATTTCCCTTTCTGAAATAATCAAAAAATAGTTTATTATTAAATAAAAACGTTCCCGTTTTCTTGAAATGTTGAGTTTAGGCAATGTTGATTTTTTACAAAAAAAAAAAACAATAAATAAACAATGAACTTTATTTTATTCAAAAATGTTTCTAAATTCTAAATGCATTGGTTTGGGCCGGTAAATGAAAGTTGGATTGGAATCGATCCAATGATTAATGAATATTTATATCCTATTTTTGGGGTATATTATTCATATTTTTGGAAAACCTACAATAAACCATTAGAACAATCCAGAAAACAAACATACCGATCTGTGGATTGTAGTATCCAAGTCAAACCCTTCACTGAGCTCAATTACACTCAAATATCTGCCTGTATAGTTTTAGTTGCACATAACAACTAATATAGAAAAGCTTTATTTTCAATATAAAATGACCCTTAAATTTAAATAAGTTTTATTGATAAGGTCAACTGTCGGTGATAATATTTCAGATCCCAGAAATCCTAACTCGAATAAATACCACCTCACCATAATAGATTATACAATATTCGAGCAACATTTACATTGTTTTCTAACTAATTATTCCAATAACCAGCATAACTGGTACTTTTGAGGTCAGAAACTACTGTAAGAAAACGTTTTCTACCCTCGTTTTATTCGAGATAATAACTTCAGAGTCAACTTTATTTCAATATAAATGTATAAATGTAAGTATTTCATTTAATATTATCTTTATCCAATATAATAACCTCACACTCCCATCCATTCCCACTACTACTAACATTCATTGAACGAACGCTGTTCCTTATGCTCGTAACTCTCTAACCACAAACAACGAGAGTATCTATATTCCAACACACAAAAGTATATTATGAATTTTATACAAAAGCTAACGACGACACATCATACCACGTGTACTCACTAGGTAGTACTAACTACTACTACCTTCTTCGGAGTCTTTATCTAGTGCTTTTAATATTAACTTATATTCTGTTGACTTTTTGAAAAGTTTTGCGGTATTACTTGTAATATTTAAATATATTAAAAACAATATCAGTTGCCGCCATTATATTTATATATCATACACAGCACACAAACTTACACATTTATTTAAGTAGATGTACAGTGAAATAATAATAATAATGTAATGTAACATGGGTATGTAAAATGTGTAAAAAAGAGATAATAAAAATAAAAAGGGTATGAGTTCAAAAGTTCAGTAGTCAGAGAATACACAGGAAAGTATTATTATTATTATGATTCTTTTTTGTTATTTTGTGTATTTATTTATGTGTGTGTGTGTGTGTGTATGAGTGGATGTCTGTCTGTCTGTCTGTCTATCTATCTGTGTGCGAGTTGTTTAATGTTTTGTTTAATAATGTTTAAGTAAAAAGATATGTAATTAAATAAAATTGTACAAAGTATAAAGAGTGTTTATTGTAAAATGTAAAGTATACTATAGGTTGGTTTAGGATTAAAAGGGTTAAATATTAAAACACGGGATAAAATCTAAACAAAAAAATATGGATAGATAATTAAAAAAAAAAAAAAAATAGAATACAGTTTTAATAAGAAGGTAAGGCACTAAAAACTATTAAATAGTTAATTGTAAAATTTTGGGGCGTTTTATTTTGGAAATTTAATGAGTAACTCGGATGCCGACCTCTTTGATCTCCGTGTACCAGAGAATGTTCTCCAATGGGTACCAAGGAGTTCATGGGCAAAGGAATGGAGACTCTTAATGGTCCATCGCCATTAGAATTGCATATACTTGCAAAATTTAAGTTTCACGCTATGAATTGATTTTCTTACTTTTGATAATCCAGAGAATTTCACTAGTTAAAAATAAAACGTAAGAGAACTAATTGAAATTTCATGCAAATGAATATGTCTAATATTTTAAGGGCAGCTTCAGAAATCTCTGACTATTAAAACTGGGGTAATGATATAAGTGTTTAATTGAGCTTTTGTTAATGTTATACACCATTCTTATTGGTTCAATTTTGGTTTTATTATAATATTTCATATAAGACTACCCGGCTGCCCAAGAAGAAGTGTAATGTTTGGCGGGTGTATGTATGTACGTATGTATGTTTGTCTATTTCTTTGGCACGCTATCAATAAACCATCGACTATTCAAAATGATCAAGTACTACGTGTTTTTAATGAAGTAATAAGAAATAAAAGTTAGATTAAATTTTTGTTAAGGGTATACATCATTATTATTGAGTCAATTTTGTTTTTGTATTTTTAACCCGACTTCAAAAAGGAGGATGGTTCTCAATTCGTCTGTTTTTTTTTATGTGTGCCACCTCAGAACTCCGTCATTTAAATAACAATAATTGTCCATATATATTTAAAATTTTTTGCTTAGGTGAACTAAAATTGGCACAAGAATATGCATTTATTTTTTTACTTTTTAGTGCATTTGTTATAGAATATTTGATTTTTGAAGTCGGGTTTCCTTTTTGTCAAAATAGGTTTTATACACTTTAATATATAATATGATATGAGTACTAATATGAGTACTAATCGTGGTTGCTTATTTACCAAATGCTCTGAACAATTTCACTTCTTGCTTCAAAGTATCTTCAAAGTATCTTATCAAATTCTAATCAAATTTATTTGACACCACTGCGGAAAAAATAGTAATTCTATCAATTTTTATGTATCTATGTTATTTTACCACGTTGACTTTTGAAACACCAAATGCAAATTAAATCTAAATTTTTATTATTCAAGCAAAAATATTTAAAAAAACAGTTATTGTTCGACTGAAACATTACTGTATATTGTTTTTGAGTTAATTGTATTAAAATAATTAAAAACAGAATATTCACTTTTGTTTTTCATATCCTACCTAGGTTGTAGATTTTAATATTTTTAACAGTCCGTAAATTTTTAAGTAAAATATACTTTTATTATTGTTTTCGCATTTAATTAAATAATAATAATAATATTGCTTTATTTAAATAGATGAAGGCATTATTATAATACAGCACTTATTATAATACAAATTTCAACTGAAGATTATGTTTACCCGACTGCCCCAGAAGAAGGTTAATGTTTTTTGAGTATGTATGAATGCATATCTTTTTTTTGGCACACTCTAAACGGCTTGATGAATTTTCAATATATTCGTCTTAAGTGTGGGAGTGGCATAAGGTTAATTGTGTAAATACGGCATCTGCGAATCAAAACAGATAGGGGTCAGATTGTAATTTCGAACCATTTGGTGAAAACTATAGGAGATAGCGAAATAAAGATGAAAAAAGACACTAGGTGAATTTTCCTTACGACTCTATCAGATGTTCAAAATTCACAATCGTTCCAAAGTTATAGCCGGTCCAGATCTCTTATATTAAACTATATTTATATTGTTTCTATAGAAATACCTGCATTAACAAATTTTTGAAAATAAATTATTTTAAAGTTAATATTAACGTTTCCAACTGTCAAAATTTAGAAAAAAATATTTATTTTTTATGCACGTTAAATAATAATAGGATATATCTAGGCAGATACATGATTGGACGATATTAATGAAATGTTTTATGAGCCTGATGAACTAATAATAATATTACGAAACGTTGCAAAATACAAATTCAATGTTAACCTGATTTTACGATCCTATAAATCCTCTGAAACTTTTTATATAGTTAAATTTTTTGTTTGAATAGGTTACACACATAGAAGATTACCCCACCTTATATTTGTATTTATAAATACTGTAAAGTCTATCCGTTAAATGAATGAATATATTAATATTTAAAATAAAACAATTACATATAGATATAAATTTAATGAATATTATTACAACAGAGAGTAGTTTTCAATCAACTGGATTAAACAAAGTAAAATAAACTAAACGTGACTAATTTCATCTTAAAGTGATTAATAAAAGCATTTATAAACTATTGGCACACACATAATACAAAACTAACAATATCCATTATCATCTATCGACAACAATTGACCAATCTATAGTGAAACTTTATAGTCGTTAATACATATTTTGAATTACTGTACTATAGAACTTTTTAATAATAATTATATAAAATAGTTAGTTTATTCCGTTCGTTCATTAGGGTTTTAGAACTTTTCGAAATTTAATCGATTTTTTGTCAAAAATTGTCATTTATCTGATATAAAACTTTTTGAGACAAAAAATAAACTTCAAATAAAAATGCACGAAAACATTCCCATTCGAAGACACACCTATACATAATTCGCTAATGTAAATGAATGTTTCCCGTTTTTTTCCAGTTTTATTTTTTTAGTGATGGGAGACATCAGACTGCCGACATATCTATTTTCTTTTCAAGGATTCTTAAATTTGAAAATATTTATGGATCATTTCTTATAGATGAGGAATTATCTGGTATAATAAATTTGAAATTAAATATGATTGGGCTATTATCTCGGGAATCCTTAATCAGATTCAAATTATGTTTTCATGGTACCAATACGCGAGTGTTCTCTGAACGTGGAATAAAATTGTTATAGTCTGTTGGTATATTTCGTAAATTATCTGTGTAATAATAATTAGAAAGAGAGGTGCCGCAAATGGGTCCCTAGCACCTAGACCAAGGGGTCACCTGTGCCCTACTTGAGAACAATCTGTCACCCGAAGGCGAGACGTCTCCGGGTAAGAGGTGCTATTTTGCAGATGAATCTATAAGATTTTGTCAAGGCCAGAAGCCACACAGAGGACCCACAACTTCTCAGTCGGGATTGCTCCCACGATTGATGGATCCAAGGTTTCGGACCCAAACATTCTATACCTGACACCCTGCAGGTTTCTGCGGGTGCATATAACATGCATGGAGGTTTCATCGTCCTCCATACAGGCCCAACAAGTGGGGTCATCAGAGATCCCCAAGTTATGAAGGTGGTAGTTCAATCGACAGTGTCCTGTCAAGAGCTCCAGCACACTTCTCAACTTCATTCTATTGAGCTTCAACTGAGAACAGTCGAATGGCCTAGCTGTGCTTATGCACAACTTTGCCTGTCGCATGCCCTACGCAAATTCCCAGTAATGGAGAATAGCTTGTCGCAGCCACCGCTTTATTCGGTAAATTACGCAGCATGCTCAGGAATGATAGACTCAGGTGAAAGGTGCATTTGAGATGACCCCTCTCGTGCCAACGAGTCCGCTACTTCGTTCCCTTTAACGCCAGAGTGACCTGGTACCTAGATTAGTCTGATTGTGTTATTCAGTGCCAGGTGGTTAAGTTCCTCGAAGCATTCATAGACTATCCAAATTATCTGTGTATGTATAATATTAGTGCGCCTGTTAGTGATCGTGTAGATTCTGATCGACTCGACCAATTGAGGTCATATTCACATAATATATTTGTTTTGCCGAGACGATGGGTCATAGCTCAGATTCGATAGGTGACCGCTGAAGTGAAGTTATTAACAAATTCTATAATTTGGTGAAGGTTCTGGGAAGCAAAATAACTTTTAAATTCTGATTGCGAACTTATGAGTTTGATCAACAATAGAATCGATCAAATTACCAGTAGAACTGTTTTAATGAAAATGAAATTAAAAACATTGCAACTGAACATAGTTTGTCGGTAAAATTGTGAATTGTCATTTGTAAAGTTAAAACCCTCAAAATATTTCTGTGGAAAACGGTTCCATTCAGTGAAACACTTCAAAACAGTTCACATTTTAACCCATTCAACATTAGCGTATTTTGACCATGTTATTTACTGGCGATTCGGACTCACAATATATTGTATAAACTAACAAAATACAAACTTAATGAAAACATTTTAACGTTGTTTTATTTCTTCTCGCAAATAACAGTAATATTATCGTTACACATTAACGATCGTTAAAATTCAAGTATATAACTTTAAATATAGGTCTACTTTCTGTAATTAAAATCATAGTAAAATAATTTTATGTGTGCAATTTTCAACATGACAACAATATAATTTTTCAACGCATTACGTGTAAAATACCCTTTAAAAAATAGGTAGCTGTGTACTGACTTGATGTTAGCAATAAAATATACAATTGTCAGTAAAATAATGATTATTACACAGAGATAAACTATGTACAAAACGGAAATTTGTCGATTTGTATTGGCCTCAATATTATCTCTTATCTCATGCATACGTGTAGTAATAGGTAATAATAAAACATTATTTTTTGGTTCGTGTTATTAATATTATTTTAAAGCTTCTTGAATTTTTAAATACAATTTTAAATAATTTAATGGACTCTAACTCACGCACATATTTCCGTTCTTGTCATGTGTAAAATAATAAAATTTAATACATAGGGTGTGCCACAAAAACAAAGTGGGTGTATGGAAATTAATGTATGTAAACGAACAGCTAAAATTGATTGATTTTGATATTCAAAATCTGAAATAGATTAAAAATATATATAATATACGAGTATACTCGTATATAAGCATTGTGATATACTAAATTAGTGTAAGAATTTTAAGGGTGAATTATTTTATTTACAAAATAAAAATGTAATGATATTAAAATTCGTTGATTGAATTTTTTTTTAATATCTTCGAAATATTCGAAAATTAAGTAATTAAATTAATTAATTGTGCATAATTAAAAAAATTCGTTTTGCCGGAGCTGCGTCAACTTAGCCAATTTCCTAAGAATTGATAAATCAATCTCTAGTGCTCACAAATTTAGTCTGATCAAAATTAAATGTCGTATCTGAATGATTTTGGTTAAAAAACTTGTAGGCAGCATAACGGCTCGCCACGTGGAACCCTATTTTCAACATAAAATGAAAAGTATGTACAATAAAGTTCAACCTCCGGGAGTCGACATTTTTTTTCGGAAGTTCCTCTAGCACCAACAGTTTTTGAGGAATTTTCAAAAAAGTAGACCCCTTTTCTTTGGAATCTTTAATTGTTTATAACTTTTGCAATTGTTTATGTGCGAGTTTGAAATTCATGCACATTTTTCTAGACGTCATAACGAGTTTGACGAACTATTTAAATTCGCGCGTATTTAAATTCGCAGTAGCAAGAATTAACACGTTTTTTAACTTGTTGACTAGCCTAACTTATGTTTATTAACAAATTTTCTACAACTTTACATCATAAATTTTTCGATTTTCCAATTCCAAGAGACAATCCAAATTCAATTACCACATTTCGTCCCATTTTGCTTAAATTTGTTACTTCTAGAGCGTCCACACGCATAAACGTATATCTATATATATATATATATATATATATATATATATATAACGAGAAACATATCTTTGACTCCATTTCCGGAGATAGTTACGCTAAGCTAACTCATACTGATGATGACTACTTTGTAGTCGAAATACGCATTTATAAAGTACAAATAACTGTTCTAGGAATTGGGACGAAAATTGACATTTAATTACAAAAAACCTAGAGTTTTTTTTGATCATCTTAATAATCATAGAAATCCTTCAATTGTGACTTTGAAATTTCCCGACATAGATGGAGTGTACAAACTTTCTCTAGTTCATTTGCGGCGATCAAATAAATGACCCAAAACCCAAAACATTTATATGAGACTGTACTAGCATACTGGCAAGTAAGTATTGCAGAATAGAATTACATTTTTTTCTTTTATTTCTAAACGAGTCCTAGTGTAGTAGTAACTTGTCTATTTACTATTCTTGTCTATATTGCAAGTTTCAGAAAATACCTTTTGAGACTTTATATCCCTTTCTACAATTTTATATATTTCTGTTGTTACTGTAACCACTCTATTCACCCTGTACATACATATATATATATATCTCTATAGATAAATAAAATAATACATATGATAATAATATAAAAGTTCGTTAGATAAAATATTATATATAATTTAGTAGAAGTTGAAAGTAACCGGAAAGGATTCTTCATATATACTAAAGAAAACAACAGTTCGCACAGTTCAAAATTCATACAGTTGGTATTATTATTTTATACACATATATACGATCCGTATAATAATATACAGTTAGTAGTAATACCAAAACTATACAGAATAAAATAACAATATATTACAGAATTTAGACATTTAAACTTCTAATTTATACTATAAGTACAGGATGGATGAAAATAGTGATGTGATACTCTTTGCATTCACTCGCACAGATATATAAAAATACACACAGATGTATAAAGTAGTGTATAAAGGTGCTATATACATATGATTTTCTTATTAACGTTTCTGTTATCATAAGTACATATTTTAGAGCTGAAATTGTGTCAAATCTATTCAATTTATGAAAAAAAGTGTCAAACAAAAGTTTTAATTCATCTTCTATCTCTTACGATTGATTTCAAAAATAGGTATTGGCCCCCAAACGGAAGGACAAACCAAACAGATGGGTTCGATCTTCAGGTAAATGGACGGAACATGTAGAAAGGTTAAGAGACAATCGTTGGACAATTTGTAGAAGGAAAGATCGTTGGATTCAGAAATGGAAAGGCGAAGTTGTTGCTTTCGTACCTATGAGAAGCAAACCAAACTAAATGGTCGTATCAAGGGGAAGCTTCTACCAAGCCAGGGTTCTTATAGACTTATTAGTATTAGTATTTACTAGTGACCCGGCCCGGCTTCTCAAGTTTATTTACATACATTTGTTTACTGCTCTTTGAGTATAAAAGCAGGTAATAGCATGTTTATTTAAAAAAATATATTTTGATTTTTGACAGATTGAGTAACGCGTCTGAACATCTATAAAAATAAAGCATATATAATGCACCAATTATTTTTTAATTGTTTTAAAAGGGCCGATTCCGGTGGTACTGCTATACCGGATCGACCCACGGTAGAAGAGCATCAAGCGCCAATACTCTACCATGCTCCAAGGAGAACTTAAATACGTACCAGATATTACGAAAGATAAACCTCATTGATCGGAGAATCCATAACATACATGGTTATATCCACACTATTACAATATCTCACATGTGAGAGTTTAAAAAAATTTTAGTTACTTTTGTATAATATGTAACTAAGGTGATATGTAACTTTGATGTATTAACTTAAAATTAAAAACGTGAGCCATGAAAGTAAATTTTTTTGCAACTTGGTTCCGAAATATCTTTATTATTTACACATACGAAATTAATTACGATGTACTATAAAGATATCGGAAAAAAAATTATCTACATGATGGTGAAAACCGTTTCAAAATCGGTTGCGTGGTTTAGAAGGAGTTCGCGGATAAACATACAGACAGACGCGAAAAGCGACTTCCTTTTATACTATGTATAGATTCTACAATAAGTACGCCTACTTTTTCCTTCAATTTAATCTCTCGTAAAAGAAACTATTTCAATACATTTCTCTAACGTAGTAACGTATTTTCACCAAATGTTTATATAACCATTTTGCATATAATATTTCAAAGTATATCACCCTGCCTTTTATGTAACATCCTGTATATGTTGAAAATAGAATAAACTGTATGAAAATTTGTATGGATTAAATGAGTGTGTGTGTGTGTGTGATATAGGACCTTAAGGTAGAAAACGTAGTTGAATATAACGAGAACTGCTGTTACGTTCTCTCGTGTAATAGTGGGTTTTACTTCTCTTTTATTTTATTCAACATAACAAATGCGACTATGCAGTTGTTCAGAAAAAAAATCGAGGTGTAGGATGAGTGGTATAAGTGTGGACAATCAAAGATAACAGATATATAGAATAGTATTTACAAAAAAATGGTTTTAAAATTGTGTTTTTCACTTACTCGTTTGGGTGTGAGGTGAGTTTATTACAAGATGATTATATACACGGTTCTATTCATCGTATTGTAATTATACAAGATCGCTAAACCTTATTTAGATAGATAAATCTTGGGGTCTAAAAAGTATTGCACGTCGATCTTATGATCCATTGTGCTCCCCCTTCTACCTCAGCCTGACGAGACTCGCTTCTCCCATATGTAGGCAATAGCCAGGAGCGTGCTTATCAGATCTTTCTGAAGGTTCATATAGTCGGGGTGAGATGCACAGAATATCCTGTATAAGACAGTGTGGCTGGGTGTTTCTTCCTGCTCGCCACACAATCTGCACATAATGGACCCGTGGCGCAGATGCTTCCTCAGGGGATAATGCCCGGTAATGAATCCGGTAACTCTCTGCAGTTGCATCTTGTTCAGCCTCAGTGCATCGAGGTATATCCTCTTCGTTGAACTCTGAAACCGTACCTTCCCAAACTCTTGCCACGTCACTTTTTCCCCGTGATCACGGTGTTTAGCATTTAACCACTAGTTGATCACCTGTTTACATGCAATTCCTAAGATAGGCTCTGAGCCAATGAAGGGTATTCCGATTCCCTTCTTTGCAAAGGTATCTGATTTTTCGTTCTATTTATCTATCTATCTATCTAAACCTTGTTTAGTTGAAGTAAGACTGTGAAGAGCCACTCGGATAAATTTAGGATTAACACAGCCACTCGAATTTTAATCACAGTCGAGCGGCTAATCAAAACTATAGCTCCCGGTGCTGCTATTTTCTTTGTATAAGTTGATCACAACTAAGTTTACAGTTTAATTTTTTCATATGATTATTGAATTGAAAATTCAATGGCATGCATGTCTTTATAGTATACGATATTTATTTCATACTATGTCGTCGTAACCTTAATGAAAATTGACATTAGTATCGTATTGTGACGCCTAAGTATACACAAATAATAATATGTTAGAATAATAAGATATTATTGTCTACCAAGTAATAGAAAAGATTGACTCATTCATCAGTATCATCCGTGATGTAACGACAGTTCACGAGACTAAAAATCCAGAGTTCCAGGGTTCGATACCCGGTCGATGAGTTAATTTTTCCATATCAAATTTAATTAAAAATCAATGGCATTCTATAAAATATACGGTAGTTCATTTATACTATGTCTTCGTAACCTTCATGGAAATTGAGATGAGTATTGAAGTGTGACTAAGTTTACAGTCACGTTAAATTATGGTCTACGGGTTGGGAAAAAATTACAGCGGTAGATAAAAGGATGGCAAACACTTTATTCCACTTAACTGCCTTCTGAAGCCTTTTAGCTTCAAGAGCGAACTAACCAAAAACAGTGAATTCGTGATAAAACCAATATGCGCCAATAGTGAAAGATGTAGACATTTATTCCTAAAACCATTTTAGCTAGATTTACTGCAGTCTCACAACAACATACTGCAATAGCTTTTAATAATTTGTCACATCTTGAAATACGAATTGAAATACACTAAATTATCATACTCACAGAAAATTATTCTCTTTCACAATAATCCGTCCGGTTTTTTCCAACGATTTTGATACAAAACGTAACAATTCTACTATAATCCAAGATTAAATTGCTTATCTTTTTAAATGTAGAAAAATTTTGTTTCAAAAGATGACACATTTTGTAACCAGTCCAAGTGGCCGAGCGGACTAAGGCGTTATGCCTGCGCAGTATGCCTACTTTGAAAATGGGAAGTTATGGGTTCGAATCTCGACATCGGCAGTCTGTCAATTATTAAGGAAAAAAAAGGGCGGTGGTTAATTGACTAAACTGTCGGCGTATGGACAAGAATGAAAAACCGGCTATGCTTGAGAAGTTTTCTGCAGTTTCCTTCACGAACTCCAGATGAATATTGGCATTGTTCCTATCATAGTCGGCTGTAGGCGTATCTCCCAGCAATTCCTAGCCTATACACAAAAATTGCTTCCAATCCACTCACATCCTTTCATCCTTAGGCATCACTATGGACCTTATGGTCGAAGTGTAGCCCGTCCAGGGCAGCCACTACAATCTATCTATCTATCATATTTTGTATATTATTAAGTTATTACTGCCTGAGACAAGAACAAATATGCAAACAATCTGGATTTGAATAAAATGAGTTTGCATTGTTTGAAAATGTCCAGGATTCTTAATACAATAGGTCAATTTTTTACTATTTAAACAGAAATATTACTGTGTCGTAATTTTAACACACGAATAATTTGATACATTCACCTAATAAACGTAACGAAAAATGTAGGTCACACAGAATCCAACAAAAATATTTATTGATGCAAGAAACTGTATTACTAGTACACATCTTCAAAAAGTATATTTATTAATTTATTTAAAATTTCAGTGCAAATACCTACTATATACACTGTATTTTTTTTTCTGAAAAATACCTGATAGAACATATTTTTCATACATAGGAAACTACTTCCAAAAATAAAACTCAATATTGAATACGATTCGAACTTTTTGAACAAACATTTTAAAAGTTTTTTTTTTCCGCTAATATAATAAATATGTCAGAATTCTTGACTCAAAGTTATAAATAAATTTATAATATATATTTTTATCTAGATACATTTATGTAGATACAATCGATCATATATGTACAGTCATTTACCTTAAATCGTGACGTAGATGGTGGCCATAATTTTTGTTATCATGAGCATAAAAGTACATATAGTACATAAGTTTGTACATATTCAAATTTAAAATAGTAATCGAATAAGAATTTTCTGGTAACAGAGTAATAAACAAATAAGCTGTGGCCATAAAATTCGCATTCGATTACTATTTAAGTTTGAATTTAAAACCACAACTAACTATCCCAGAGATAGTTAAGATTAGCTAATTTATACTGATGATGACTACCATGTAGTCGAAATACGTATTTATAAAATAGAAATAATTGTTCTAGGAATTGGGGCAAAATTTGAAATTTAATTTTAAAAAACCAAGAGTTCTCTTTGATTATCTTAATAATCTTTATATAGAATTTCTAATTCGTAGCAATTCCAAGATTATGAATTTTCTATTATATAAACCATATTTTGACAAAATGGAAACCCGACTTCAAAAATAAAATATTCTATAACAAAAAATGCACTAAAAAGTAAAAAAATAATTGCATATTCTTGTGCCAATTTTAGTTCACCTAAGCAAAAAATTTTAAATATATATGTACAATTATTGTTATTTTTGGAGGCGGTGTCAGCATAGAGAAATTCACATAATTTTTGGACACCGCCTCCAAAAATAACAATAATTGTACATATATATTAAAAATTTTTTGCTTAGGTGAACTAAAATTGGCACAAGAATATGCAATTATTTTTTTACTTTTTAGTGCATTTTTTGTTATAGAATATTTTATTTTTGAAGTCGGGTTTCCATTTTGTCAAAATATGGTTTATTTCTCGCTTTTTAGTGACTTTGAAGTTCTATAACTAGTTTTATTTGTCTAAATATGGGTAGACCTACTAAACGACTTACTAATTTTTAGTGAATTTTTTTATAACATTTTTTTTTACCCGTTTTTTTTTTTTTTTTAAATTTTAAGAGCATTTTTTTATAACAGATTTTATAACTGACCGTCGTGTCTCGAAAACGGAGGTTAAACCCCATTATTATATCATTATTATTATAACAGATTTTCAATTTTATTTACGTGCATGTTGTTTTTTTTTTGTAAAAATTTTTTTTTTTGGGGTCGGTTTTTTTTTTGTAAAAAAATTTTTTGAAGTCGGTTTTTAAAAAACTTTTCTTATTTTCCCATTATGAATGAGTATACCCTTTCAAAAAAAAAAAAAAATTTCGCAAAAATCGGTTATCACATATAAAATGAGGTTTTTCCTCGATTTTCCGGGGATCGCCTCATCAGAATGCGATTTGGTGCCAATGGGACCAATGGGAAACCAAACCCTTTAAAACAAAAACAAAAAATTCAAAATCGGTTCATAAATGTCGGAGTTCTGAGGTGACACACATAAAAAAAAAAAAAAAAAAAAAAAAAAAAAAAAAAAAATACAGACGAATTGAGAACCATCCTCCTTTTTTGAAAGCGGGTTAAAAAACATATTTCGACTACATAGAAGTCATCATGATTGTGTGTTAGTTATTTTTCTCTGACAATTGTCGAATTTATGGCATTTTATGTCATTCAATACGAACTATTTCCAAGATCACATATATTATTCATTCCATACATAAAATATACTATTTATTTATTTTCATAAATATACACAAATTCCATTACATATTATATATTTTTCTTTGAAATACACATTTATATATATTTATAAATATATATATATATATATATATATATATATATATATATATATATATATATATATATATATATATATATATATATATATAAATATATATAGGTATATTTTATAGATAACATCTTCTCTGGGAGAAAAAACTATTTCTATTAATTTATTTTTCAATTTGGGTAAATAAAATAATTGATTTATGAATTATATTTTGGGCGTGTACACTAAACAACAGTATGCTAAAGGTTGTTCATTGATATAAATAATACAAAATCAAAGATATACAATGGTACAAAAGTAATAATAAATTAATGAATAAAATATTTCCTAAAAATTTACAGCTCGGTTTGTTTTTTCATAAGCCATGATGGATATAATTGTGGTGGAAGGTACGGGAAATATCCACCGCTATTCACCCAAACGTAAGCAATTTTATTTTATTAAATGTAGTCGATGTTCAGCTTTGAAAACATATGGACCTGAATTAATTTTTCAAACAAACAATTTATATTAAACAAGTGTAAATAACAACTAACTGAGTTAATTGCTTAAATACGCGGTGTACCCTGAATTTATGTAAAAAAGTTTATTACAAAAGTTGTTTATTTGTAAAACATTTTTTTTTTTTTTTTTTGTTCTATCTTTTATGGTTTCCAAGATGGGAAGTTCTGCCCATTTTGTCCAAAAATGGTCTGATTTTGCCCATTCATGAACTTGACCTTACTTTTTAGCTCTAGAACACATATACAAAATTCAGCTCATTATCTCTTTTCGTTTTAGAGTTATCGTGTCCACAGATGGACAGATGGACAGGAGTACATGCGGAAATGGGTGAATTATGCGATTTTATGAAAACCTATACCAAGCATTTATATTATCTGTATTTATCTGCTGTATTTATCAATATTTTCAAGCGTTACAAAGTCGGGACTAAACTTAATATACCCTGGTATATTTACATATATCGGGTATATAAATACAAATAAAAACTAAAAAACCTTGGAAGGGTGAAACACTACGAAACAAACAAATGAAAGTAACAAATAACTGTTTGTCAAAATGTCCGGTAAATGATAATTACAGATGTTTAAGCTGGAATTGTGGCGTAACTATTTATGAAAAAAATTGTGTTTTTGCTATAGTTTCAAAGATCGATATCGGTGTAGAATAAACACACAAAATTTTAGCTCGCCATTTCTCCGTTTTTGAGTTACTATGTCTACGGACGGACGCTCACACGGGTAGACTGTTTCAAAGTCCGGAACTAGTCCGGTAGCCGAGCGGTTTAACGCTCTGCTTGCTTGGAACTGGGCGGGTATGGGTTCGAATTTCGGCGGTGGCAATTTGTCAATTAACATTAATGGGGTGGTTAACTAACTGGGATGTCAGCAAAAGGAGATGAACGGATTAACCGGCTATACTTGGGTAATTTTTTTCCAGTTTCCTTTTACGGACTCGTTGAATATCGGCATAGTTCCTATCAAAGTCGGCTGCAGTCTCACAATATATCAATTCCTTGTCCGTATAAAAATTTCTTGTCCTCCTCTCATATCATTAATGTATCGTTTGAATTGAATAAAGGTTAAAAAATAATGATGTTCGTAGTCTTTGTTATAGGCCATAGAGTCTCAGAAACGGAGGTAAGACCGCATTATGTTGTTGTTTAATGGGGATATGTCTTGTAATAAAAATAATTAAAAAAATTATAGTGCAGAATGTTTGAGAATTTCTACAATATTTTTGAGAGTACAATATTTTTATGTCTTTTGCCCTTTTTAATTATTTTCTACTTTTAAGTACATTACCTACAAATAAAAAAGTGCTTTGTTTTTAAGTTTAAAAAAAAAATTCGTGTTTAAAATACTAATTGAATTATTATCATTACAAATATTTGGTAACTGAACATAGTATATAACGTGAACAAACATACTACATATTAGAACAGATTAACAAAAACATGGCTAAATAAATATAATATGTGAATGTTATTTTACCAACCTTAAAAACTTAAATTATATTGCACGACGACTTAAACATACATATTCGAATGTATGCGGAAGTAGGGAGGAGAAAATATACGAGAAAATAATAAGTAAACAATTTATTATACGAACACTAGAATATCACATTTTGTTGATGATGTTTATAATATTAAAATAAAGGTAACATTAAAGTTTTAAGAAAACTAGTCAAGTATATATTACATGGTTAATAATATTGCTCTTATGATAGGTATGTAAAAGGTTTTCATTATATATCGTGTATTAAACAATGTTTATATATCATTTTAAGGTATTATGTCCGTAAAACCACTTTTCTGCATAATGTAATAAAATTTCGGCCCCCTTGAGAATTGCTAAATTGTTTGCCCATCTAATAAAAGAGATGATATTCACTCTCAAAGTTGGAACTGCATGGATTAAATTTACCAATTGACTGAAAGTGACACATTTTACATCATAAAATAAAAACTTTTCTGTAGATTTAAAAAAAAATACATTTTATTAATACATTAATTTATGACGAATTTTTGGAAACCAGAAAAACAGTTTTTGTCCTATTAGTTGTAAAGTTAAACATTAATGAAATATGGAATTTTTAGCTATTCTCAGCAGGTGGTATAATATGTATATGTCACAGCCAAAGTAAATAATCTAGCTATTATGTATAATATCCAGAAATTATGGATAATAACTAGCGAATTTGGTCAAAGTGATTAATTAGGTTTTATTTATCATTTTATCCAGCCATTATGCATACTAGCTAACTGATCAAAATGATTAATGAAGCTTTACTAATTACTTTATCCAGCCACGATACATATTATTTATATAAAATACGTTAATCAGTTTGCCTACCTGGTTATGTATAAAAACAATTAGATTTGGGAGAACTAATAAAACGAAATGATATAATTCCATGTGTAATTTTTTAATAACTCAAAATATTTAACCAAAGTTTTCACAACCTTGTTGTTAGCTTAATACATTCATACAAAAACTGTGCATGTAAACAACTTAAAGTATTTTACCATTAACTCACTATGAATATACTCCCTATGAACATAAGTATGTTTTGAAAAAGAAAAGCATTTAAATCAGTCTTTTGTATTTCAAAGTTATCTGAAAAGTAAAAAAATATGTCCTCACTTATTTTTACAAGGGTGACTTTTGTGGCACTTTGAGTTACACAAGACGTTGCATTTCTTATACTTGCATCGATTGGAACTGCAAACGCCGCCAGTACAATTGCAGTTTTGGAATCCCAGGCCACCTAGATGAGATGCTTTTCTTGCACATTTCCGCATTGAAACATATTTGTCTGGAACTTCGTTCACTGAAATGAATTTCTCCTTGCAATAAGTAAATTGATTTCTTGTGTAGAGTTGATTTAATATTCCATGCTTTGTACCAAGCCGATACATCCCTTCATTCTCAATTGCCATAATGACAGTGAGTGAGAATTGTTACTTTGACTAACCCATGTTAGCTGTTATTCATAATGTCTAGTAAAAGTGATTAATATTTAAAAATATTTATTACTTTAGCCAAACTGTACTACCCATTATGAATAATGACTGGTTAGAGTAATTAATTAATCACTTTTTCTAGCGAATTGAGTCATTATACATAATATCTGGATATTATACATAATAACTGATTATTTACTTTGGCTGTGACATATACATGCAATGTCTCCGTATTAAGTACAGTATCTACGAAAATTATGTAACACATCCGTACTGACGTCACAGGCATTTTACGTATATATGGAAATGGTTTTTTTAACCCTACTGCAAAAAGGAGGATGGTTCTCAATTCGTCTTTATTTTTTTTTAGACTAGACTGTCACGGACATACTACCTTAACTTGAATAAGTAGATATAGGTAAGAAATATATGTGTGTATATATAGTTAGTATAGGTACCTTTATCTTCTGTAATTGAACATTCATGTGAAAATTTACTACATAATCAGTTAAAAGTGGACTTTGTATTTGCTATTCTAACAAATTATTATTCATAAATAACTCTGTTAATAAGGTAGAAAGTTTATAAGGACACCGCCTTTGCTGCTATGAAAAACAAAGTTTTATGAAACTAGCTTAGAATTGTTTATTTTCAAGAATATATGAATGTGTAAATGTTTTACTATTGTCAAATTAATTCGAATTTAACGTGAAAAAAAGAAAACTAGCAGACCGTATGATATATTATTTTACGATATATACAGCACTAAGTATTTTTTAAATACTTCTCTGATCGTTACTTATCTAATTTTCCAAAAATATTAAGAACTTTTGTACACAGTATATACGGCAGAAATAAAGCTAGTTCCTGTTTGATTTCAGGAAAAATAAAGCTTTAAAAAGCCAATGTAGGATCCGATACAATATAAAGCATTTTGGTTAATATATATTTTTCTTTGGTCACAAAACAAGTGACCTACTGTTATTTTCGAAAACCACAAAGGGGAACTTTGGCTTTGTCGATAGTTTTTCATCGCCTTATACTTATGGTATTATTTTTGTATTTTCAGAGATTCAAAAATGATATATTATTTGAGAGATTTGGATAAAAAACGGCGAACCGTTGATTCGAAGTATTATTAGAAATAATGTATGAATTTTTTTATATGGGCCAATCAACCTGTACGTTTATAGAATTGCTTTCACATATTAAAGTAAAATGTTAGTATATGTGTGAATGTTTTATCGGGTAAACAAACATAGTTTTCGTCATCATATATATATATATATATATATATATATATATATAGATATATATATATATATATATATATATATATATATATATACATATACATAAAATAAAATGATAGACTGACCGACCCTTTTACTTAATCTCCAACATTATTGAAGAAGAGGTTATACGATCTAGTGACGGAAACTCTAAATGGACTTAATGTTTTTGTTATCTTTCGTAAAGTAGAAATAATACATCAAGTTACAGTTAAATCTCTTTATACAATTCAATTTTTTAGTAACTACTCTGGCGTGGCACACAAATAACATTTTCTAAATGAAAAATTTTTCCTTGCTACCCACGTCATTTTTTTCTTAAACTTTTTTTAATTTTTATCCACCACATATTAATGATGTGATTGGAGGATTGGAAGACAAGGACTTCGTATGTAGACTAGGAATTGGTAGGTTGTGTGGGTGCAGCCGACTTTGATAATAACTATGCCAATTTTCATCTGGAGTTCGTGAAGGGAAACGGCAGAAAGTCACAAGCTTCACAAGCATAGCCGATGTCTTCGTTATTGTTCATGCGACGACAGTTTAGTCACATAACCACCCACCCCATTAATTATAATTAACAAATTGTCTTTTGTTTTTAAAATTTTTAAAATCGATTTGTGTTATCAAAAGTATGTTTTGTATAAAATTTGTTCCCTATAAAAATACCACCAACCTGTGTACAAAATAATTTTTTGAAAACAAAATGGATTCAAAAGAAAATTAACTGTAAAATTTTGAAAACGACGAAGTTTATCGAATTTATTTCGTTTATATTGATGAGAATCTATTTTTACTGTATTTCGTTCAATGCATACTTATGTTTAGTTTCGTAATAAAAGGTTAGATGAAGGTTGTTGTTTAATCACGGGCTATGTTTGACATCTATCGGTTACATCCGATCATTATTAACACACTAATAAGTGAAGCGTATAATATATAATGTATTATATAAACATACTCAGCACATTTTAACTGAACATACAACATTGAGTGAATGTGTGTATGTTGTGTATCTTTATATTTAATCACCGTATTAACGACATTTTAATCTCGCTTTTGTGATCATTCACTAATTTTGTAATGTTTTTCTTAAAATGGTACCTTTTTGTTTTAGTAACAAGTAATCTATTATGAAAATAAAAAATAATCGCATATTTCACAAAAACATATTACTTTTATTAATAAAGCTAAAATATTCAAAACATTCGATCCCATGTCAGTTTATGTCATGTTACCAATGTTCAGACATATTACTTAATTGTTAAAGTAAACGTTAATCACCTCCGTTAGTATAACTTATCCATGCAGACAACCATAATAACTTTGGATAAATAGACACCAGTTTACAAAAAAAAAACCAAATAATTCCTAAACAGTTAATGATATCCAAAAATAAAAGATATTGATAATAATATTGACGGATTTTATTATTATTATCAGTCATAATATTTGCTGCTAGCTGTAGTTTCTGCTCTCCATTTGGCTAATACTATTTCTCTTTGATTGCAAGGACAGTGACCATTTTTTTCCTAGTATACAGTAGGTACTATTTAAAGAAATAAATTCGATTTTACTATTTCAATAAATACCCAATTTATATTTTGAGAAAATTTCAAATTACTTTGGTCTGCGTAGCTTTCTTATGAAAATTTTGTAACTATATTTGAGATTAGATTCAAAATACTTCAAAAGTAAACCCAAAAACTAACGTTATAATTTTTAAGGACAAACAGACTAATTCTGTCGAAAAATTACCTAAATAAAAATGATTTTTTCTCCTGACATTGTGATATTAAACTAAAACGTGAAATAGGAAAACTTAAACAATTATTTTCAAATAATAATATTTAAAAAAAAAATTGATCAAAAATCGAATTATATTTTATGTTATTTTTTTATATTAATATTCCATTAAATTTAAAAAACGCACGTATAATAAAAAAAAACACGTAATATCCCACAATATATATATATATAATATGAAAATACCAGACAGTGCCTATGCCATTTATCATATGTATAGTTTGATTTGTGATATCAGTGACGCACGTTTAGATATCACCAAAATATATACCTCATCCTACTGCCCACTCTCTTTCAATACAGTCGACCATCCATCTCTATCTCTCGCTCTCTCTCTCTGGCTCTCAACCCTATAAATACTGATGTTTTTGTCGTTTTCATCTTTTTCCTTTATATATTCTTTCATCATATCCATAACTTTCCCCGTATATATATTCTTCCCGCTAAGTACCTTAGTATTAGAATTCGTATTATATATATATATATATATATATATATATATATATATATATATATATATATATATATATATTTATATATATATATATATATATACAGTATATAGTCAAAACCTTTTTGAGCGAGCGATATTCCTATGTTTTTAAGAAAATATTATATGCATATTTGTTAATTTAACATTAATTATGGCTCCTTACCTACCTAAGAAATATTAGTTGTTTCAAAATTTATGTCTAATTAATCGAAAAATTTCATGTATGAACGTAAAATTAACATAATAAATAATTTTCTACGTGGCTGATGCTTACAAAATGTTTTCAACTATGTATAAAAAGTTACTTACGTCTTCTCTTACGACTAAAGTCTTCTACAGTTTGTCTTACGTAACCGAAAGGAATTTGGACAAACAGCGTATTGCTGACGCTTAAGTATACATAAATAAATATGTATGAATAATAACTTCAACAGAAGTAACTAATAAAAATAAAGTTGATATGAAAAAGTTGGCTGTTACGTCACAGTCGTCTTTGGTGTAGCGGAAGCATACTGGATTAGATATCCAGAGCCCGAGGTTCGATTCCTGGTTGACGACTTAATTTTCTCATATCAGTATTAAATTAAAAACTCACTGACAATGACATTTGTTTAAATAGTATACTAAAGTCTTCTACAGTTTGTCTTACGTAACCGAAAGGAATTTGGACAAACATCGTATTGTTGACGCTTAAGTATACACAAATAAATGTATATGAATATAGATTTATATATATATATATATATATATATATATATATATATATATATATATATATATTATAATGTATATGTATAAAATAGTATTTTCATTTATTCTGTTCGTTGGAATTAATAAATATTGTCTATATTAAATTGTCGATATTGATACAAATATTGTCCGTCTATTTTTAAAAAAAAGTAGGTATTAATTTATCATTGTATACTTTTAAAAGGTTTTTTTTTTATTTCATAAGAAATTTATTCTAGGTAACATATTATAATTCAGATATAATTGATGTTTAATTTTTAATCCATTAATCCGCGTGCGACTTGAAAATTGCACGCGACTACTGTACATAATTTTATATTGTCAAATTTATATCTGAAACGACGCCCAAATTAATAAAAAAAAAAAAAAAAACAATTATATAGTAAGGACCACAAAATTTGCGTTCATTTTTCAAATTATTTTCATTGTTTTGTACCTGATTAATTTGATTTTCGGGTAAATTTTTCAAATAATAGGTAAAATTGGTAAATTTTTAATGTGCAAATTTTATTCATATTGCATATTTTCGAAAATCGAAAGGCTGAGGCATTAAATAATAATGTAATTTTGATATGTGGTCATTTGCACTTGGATTTATAGTTATTACAAATATAATATAAATAGTTTAAAAAAAATGGTGAAGGAAAGTTTCGATTTTATCCCTGAATCCGCGTAAACTGTAAAAATTTATCATAATTAAACTGTAATAAGTTTTGTAACGTGTTGGATGTTGGTGCTCCTAATATTTTCTGCCATACTACGATTATGGGTAAAAACTAAAAGAAAAACAAATCCATACATCATATCATAATATTTTGCTCGATGTCATTAATACATATTTTTAATACTTGTAATTAAATAGCTTTCGATTTTAATGTTCTGATAATTAGCAACGCAATGGTAGTTTACTCCTGTGACAAAATAAGCTTATTTACACAGCACATCTGGATGTGAACAGTTGATACACTCAACATCTTATTTCTTTTTGCCACTGTAAACGGTTTTAACTGTATTTTTCTCTCCTTTTTTTAAAGCTCATCCCACAGTCTTCTAACCATTTTGCTTTGCTATATATATTCGTTGTGTATTGTCATTTACATATTATTTTGGATTGTGTGTATATTTTTTTCTCTCTAACAAAATGATAAATTTTCTATCTGAATTGAGAAAGTTTTCTTTTTTTTTGTGTATTAAAGATTTTTCTACTCGTACAAATGATATTCAAATTATTTATGGGTACATTTTTATTCTCATCAAATAAAGACATAATCAAGAAAAAATACAATTTCGTTTTCTTTCGCGAAAATATGTCAATATTTTGTCAATTGTATATTTTCACATTTGAAATGAAGTTTTTTCTTTTTCATTTCAATTTAAAGAAAATTTTCAATAAATGAACATAGAGAGAGAGTGAATATATTTTTTTTGTAAATATTATGATTAAATGTTGTTTGTGATTCCTGTTGTGTGTTTGCATTGAAATCAGATTTTTAATTTGAGATGAAAATGAAATTTAATTTACTTCCTGTTTCCTGTATGTGCGGTATTGCTGTTAAAACATTTAAGTTACCCATCATGAATTGCCCAGACTCTAGATTCCATCAAAAGCATTCATTTTAGGAAGTAGAAATTTTTGAAAAGTATTTTATTGATTGTAAAAAATTTCAAAGTTATATATTTTAAGTAATTTAAACCCTTAAGATTATAGACTTATAGTTTTAAATTACCATAGAAAATGCTTCAAAAGCAACTTACTTTTATTAGTCAGATTATTATTTCTGTATTATTCATCATTTCTGAATTTTATCGACTTGTTTTTGAATTTATGAAATTTTAATTATTAATAAAAATATTTAACACACGGTCAAAGTACTAAAACAAAGAGAAATTGTTAATATACAAAATACATTTAATTAGTTCTGGAGGAGTTAATGACTAGTAACCCAAGGTACTCGAGTTCCAATCTACTAACATCGCCGATGTTATGAGTACAATTGTTATGTATCTAGTATACATATAATTTGGCGTTCGTCTAAATTCGGAAGAATACGATTAAAGGATATATTACAATTCAAACTGATGTTTCAAACTAACTCACTATTCAATCCAGATCGTATTTCTTAGTATTTGAAAAATGTAAAAGATTTTCTTTTTTCTAAAATTTGTGGGGTCACGACTATTACCATATTCATTCATGTATGCCCATAAAAAACACAAATAAAAATATAAATTACTGGTACACGGGTAGTAAAAGTATTATTACAAGGAGGAAGTGAGTTCTATAAATAAAAAATTTTCAAGGAAACATCATTTTATATTCATTGTATGTATATGTATATAGTTAGTAGCCGACCGTTGTATGATAACTTTTAAGTTTTGTAATATTTCATGTGAAAAGATATGAAATAACTATGTGAAGGGTCATCTAATAGAACATATTGCCAGTTAATATAACACAACACATAAAGTACTATCTTTATCTTACACAATACATTCCATATATATACATCTCGTAAAACGATTTTATCAATCAATTTATAAGACCCCGTATACCTTTTTTTTTGTACCTTATATACAAAGTAATCTATATTAGTTAATAGTTTATTATATTAGACGAGAATAGTAATCATTATTTTACACCCCCTTCTATGTCCTTGCTAACCTGCCTACCATCCAACCCGAACATCAATTCCACCCTGTTTCAACATACGTATATCCCCGCGTCTTATTTATATAGCATCCTTCGATGATATCTACCGAGTGTTAAAATAAAACTATGAGTTAAGCACTTTTGCTTTCACAAAACATGAATGTCTGACAAAAAGCTTCCTTGGCCTATTTATTTGAATTCACTTTGTAAGGCCTTTAAAAACTTTAAGGCCTTATCTTTTAATGTATTGTTTTCTATGCTTATTTTAGTCCAACACTTTATTGTCGCAACTTTGATGAGAATAAAAATGTACCCATAAATAATTTGAATATCATTTGTACGAGTAGAAAAATCTTTAATACACAAAAAATGAAAACTTTCTCAATTCAGATAGAAAATTTATCATCTGGATAATTGGCAACTCTGTTTGCCAACCAAACAAAAATAGAGAAGAACACTCACGACCCATCTCAAATCCCAATTTAGTCAGTTTGTCTTAGAAATTGTTAAAGATACGGAGACAGTCAGTTGCATTTTTTTTTATTATAAGCTTTTATTTAGTTTCACCTGTCCCGGTGTCTGTAATGTAAGTTAAATTTGACCCACTTCCTCTTATCCTACAAAGTTGAATTTTTACATGTTTGTTCAGTTCCGATGACAATGCATTTTTATGGTAAGCATGACCGGAATCGACAGGGGGAAAGGGTTTAGAGGGAGGGGTAAACACAAAATTTGGTATATCTCTCTTAATGATGAAAAATCGAAAGATACATAATTAAAGTTGTAGAAAATTATTTTTACTATAATTAAGTTTCTTATCATTTTTTTTGTTCCTCTAATATTTACAGAGATATTGACAGTCGGCCGCCGCAAAATGGCGATTTATAATTTTCGCATTAACCCCTATGATATGAAAGGGCCTGATGTGCGAATCACAGTAAGTAGAGAGACATCATTCTAAATCCAATATGGCGGCCGCGGCAAACTTATAAAAGCTTATTAAAAAAAATTTTTTTTTTCGTTTATCTTGTTTATACAAACTTGTGATATTATTTTCTCTTACCATTGGAAGGTACACATTTTGCGGGACCCTCCTTTTCAGTTCAATAGCATACTCAATAAACTTAAAAAAGTATTTCGCTGAAGAACAGAAACACGGACATCCGAAAATGGTGTAATTCGAGCATTTTATGAACATTTATAAAAATTTTTTCGAGGATCAATATCACTGTTACAAATTTCAGATAAAATTTGCAGTAATATTCTATGGTTATAATAATACTGTAAATATGTTCATTTTTGTACAATTCTATTTATTATATATACAGGATATTAGAATAAAGTTGATCGTACTATGATCAGCCTGTATAAGTTTCAGTACAACCATTATGAATTCCCTTGCGAACTAACCAAGATATCAGATAATTTAACTAGATCGAATAGTTCCTGTGATAAAACTCCGTATCAGTTAATATTGAACACTCGGTCTTCAAATATGTTTGCACGCTATTTTCTATGATAGGTTTTTCATGTGGCGCGGTGCTGTGTTGTGCGAGTAAATTTATAGACTATATAAGTGGAAATAAATTAAATGAAATTTTGATTTCAAATGTATTGATTTTTTTTTTCATATGTAGTTAGTATTGTAATAATTTTCGAATTTAGTATAATATTATGTCAAGAAATAGTTATTTAGATTATATAATAATGTTATTATTGATGTGTATTTGGTGCATATTTAGTGCATGATATAATTTTTGTAAAACTGTTTCGAAGAAAGCAATCAATATGTGGAATTATAAAATGTATTAATTGAACGTGAATTATGAATTAAGTATCAACGATTTGGAAACTTTGCGATATTATGTAAACGAAGAAAATAATTTTGCTATAATAATTCGTACAATAAATTATGAAATCACTGGATCTGGATAATTTTAAGCTCTAGTTAAAAAACTCAGTATTAAGTTAGTGTTAGCAAAACATAGTGATATCCCATTAAGCAGTTATATACAGAAAACTAATTTTGAAAAATAATTGAATTCCTCCACCTCCACGAAGTTTTTCTTAACGGTCTTTTAATGTATTTCTACAACATCGATAAAATGTCCCATGACCAAGTCTCCTATCTTAATAATTAAAAATTTGTATTATAATTAATTGCAGTAAGTATTTCTATGAGCAGCAAAAATAATCTGTTATAATAATACTCTTTGAAATATCATACAACAATATGGTATTCAAAAATAATATTGGAAAATTATACTTCAATAAATAAAATTTAGAAGCATTATTAGACAACAACAATACTTTTCAATAAAAAAATATTTCTTAAGGGAGTTTTGCCAAAAATATTAACTTTAAAAATTGATTTTCTATTGAATATTATAAGAGAAGAAAACTGTATGAACAATACAATTATTATAAAAATATTTATAAAGAAAAATATAATATTAAAAAGTTTTCTTTGAAAACAATGGCTAAGGTTTTTCTTGTGTTTTTTTTTTTCGTTTATATATTTTTTTATTTTACATTTTTCGTTTTATAAACGAACGAACTATAACATATATATATATATATACATATATATATATATATATATATATATATATGGGAATATACTACTCTCTATATTGTATTATTATATAATCGAAACAAAATTTTCATATCAGTCAGTATTATATCAAAACTAACTTTTAAACAGTATTATTGATCAAATAATAATAGAAATAATATCAATAAATAAAGTTTTTAATGTGAAAACATTGATGCAAATTGTATTCTAAGATAATATTTTTAAAGTTCCTTCTTATTTAGTTTAGATTTCTTAAAAAATATTATCAACGTACAAAGATTATCAAGACAATCAAAGAGAATTCTGGGTTTTTGAAATTAAATTTGTATTTGTATTTAATAAATACGTATTTTAACTACAATTACTCTAGAAGATAATAATATTTCTCGTTGCTAATTTGGTACGTGACACAACGAGATAATTACGATTATACCAGATTCATGATCATGATGAGTACTTTTTAGTCGAAATAGGTATTCATAAAATAAAAATAATTTATCTAGAAATCGAGGCAAATTATGAAGTTTAATTTTCTAGGGACATTGAGTGCGTTTAGATTCGCAGCCCGGATAACAAAAACCAAATATTCTTTACAAGAAAAAGTATTTGTGAAGCCGCAAATAAGCCGCTTATTATAGCGCAATATATTTGGAGGGTGCAGTGATGGCGTTTACTCATTAAGACATTTTATCAATTAAATTTAAGTACTTAACAACGCAAAATTTTATAATTATAATTATTATGGTCAAAACAATTCATTTATTACAAATGATTTACTAACTGTTGAATAATTATTACATAGGTCTGGCGAACAACAAGTCTAGTATATTTATATTAAAATTTATATGTCTGTGGTAAAAACTGAAGTTATTATTAAATTTCTATATATATATATATATATATATATATATATATATATATATATATATATATATATATATATATATATATATATATATATATATATATATATATATATATATATATATATATATATACGTCTCATAATATTTCCTTGCGGTCTTGAAAATGTTTAAAGTTTATATAATCCAAAGTTTTCTATAATACTTGCTTGCGTTTGCATTGGTTTGCTTTACTATTCGTATATTATATTACTACGTACATGTACTGCTGTAATATGCAATACGATTTTAGTTGTAGGTACACCGTTACCAATATTATTATTGTTATTAATTTTTAAAAGTTTACTATAACATTACACCACAATCAATATATGATTGGAATTTTTATATAAGAGTTTCTCAACATGTATGTTAAAATTGCAATATGCAAGTTCATATTGCATCACTAATTTACACATTTTTTTCTATATATTCTCTAGAACTTATTGGAATAGTTATAAAAGACTGTATGATAATATATTGGAATAAACTCAAAAAACATGTAATATCGATTGTTAATGTTGGCTAAAACATACTAAAATACAATCAACATAAATTGTAAAAACTATGATATTTCCCTTCTTTTATGCCTTTACTTAAAACATAGAAAGATAAAATTTTGTATGTAGGTCTTATTTCAAAGAAGGGTAGTGAGATTTTTAATATGAATACCTCTAGCGAGGCTATAAAGGATTTAACATAAGGAGTAAAATGATATTAATATACATTGGGAATTCTAAATTGTATATGAATATAACGTTTTCTAATGGATATATAAATATATATTTCTATAATATATATACATATATATATTATATTAAATATATATATATATATATATATATATATATATATATATATATATATATATATATATATATATATATATATATATATATATATATATATATATATATATATATATATATATATATATATATATATATATATATATATTCAGCACACATGTAGGTATCGGTAATTTTTCAATGTCGGTTATAAAGATTAAAATTTAAGGAGTTTATACAAATTGACTGTATTCTCTGTCAATCAAATTTCAATGTTAATCACTTTACCATCATTACTGAAATTTTACTGTTCACATTACCTGAAAGACAGTGCTCATCATATAAAAGTTGAAAATCTCCATGACATCCTTACATAGAATATAAATTTATTAATGAACCACTAACTAAACCCAATATAGTTGATTGAGTTTTAAGGTAACCACACGAAAGGGTATCACAACATCTATCTTAGGTATATAATTTGCTCCTGAATATGTATGTATCTATGTTGATATGCTGGGTTGTTAAGGGTCATTATTATCACAAAGACATTTTCACTAACTAAAATAATATACTTTATCACACCAAATAAATTTAATGTGATTGAGTTTATCTTGTGCCAGTTCTATTTTAATACATTTATTTTCAAAAAAAGTATCTCTTACTTGTACAAAAGATTTGTAAGCAGTAAAAAGCAATGGCATAAGTTCCAACTACTATTTAATAGTGAAATGAAAAACTCTTCAATGTAAAAAATGAATTTCATTCAACTAACGACAGTAATTTTTTTTCTCTTTTTAAAAGTGCTAAATACAAAAGTAAGCCTATTATACGTGAGCTTATTTAGGGTACACTAATTTAATTATAGATTTCAGTTTAGTTTCACATGTATAAGAAAATAAAAACCTATGGCCGAAATAATGGAAAATTCTTATTGAAAGTATCAACATGAACGAATCAACATCCTAACGTAAGTATCAAGATTCACCTGATGTACTCAAATGAGACTGCTATCAACAAAATAAACTGTTTAATATATTTATTCATACACATTTCCAATAAGTATAAAATAGAATATGTTTTCAGAATTAATTTGAATCAACGGAGATCTTTCTGAAGATTAATCATCAACATGAGAAACTTTATAGATACATTAATTTTATGAAAATAAATAATATTTTTAATAGAGTAATGGGTTTAATTTTAATATGTTTATTAAACTTAATTTAAATGAGAATAAATAAACATTTTTAATGTCGACTCTACTATGTACAACTTCTATATCACATGACCAAACAGATTTATATTTTTTATATGTATCCGAAAAGTTTTAATTAAAATTAAAAAAGTTTTTCCATTTTATCAACACCAAAAAATTAATTTGGATCATTGTATTAATTCTATAAAACCTAAAATTTTTAACCTTACTTTTTCGTGCTTAATTTGATTTATTTGATTAAATTTATAAAAATCAGTTTCAATCTGCTAATCAATACATAATATGAATTTGTTAATCTAAATAGTGGCCATTTCGTCGGCTCAAAAACAATGCTTAATAGTCGCATTATATTTGAATTGTATTTAGTATTCAGATATAATTAGTTCACGCACATGCTAGAACACTCCATAGCTTAGTTGGTAAAAGTACCGTCTCAGATGGACAGAAGTCTATGGTTCAAGCTCTTGTGATTAAAATATCTTTCTCAAATTTTTTGTTGGTTTTGTTCTTATTAAAGGCCGATCAGTTACCATTCGAAAAACGATTCAGTTTTTTATATAAAAACCAAAACATAAAGATATTAACTAAATTGTATCCCATTAAATTAACCTACCCTTAGGATAAAATGGATTTCGTAGTATTAAAGGATAAAATACAAAGCATAGCCATTAATTGTGTACATCTTATTATTTTAATTACTTGACTTACGCAAAGAACAGTTTTTTTTTCAGTTGTATAGCAAAAAAACATTCAATAGAAGAGTGTTATAGCAAAAACACAGCAAAGAATAAAAATAATTTTAAAATTTTCTTAATCTTAAACTAACATTTAAGGTACACTCAAATAAAAAAAATATTTATTATACTCGAAAAATTGTCTGTCTGTATTTCTCCCAACGTGTTAAATGTTAAAACTGTCTATCATGTTACATACAGGTTGCTTCTCAAAACATATCCAATATTATCTGAAATAATATTCTTGCATAACTTCTAATAAAATAATCGATCAAGGAATACGAATTGATATTTTTTGTGCAATTATGCCAACGAAAATCTGTCATAAAACTTACTCTGAATTCAGCCTCACTGGACATATATATATATATATATATATATATATATATATATATATATGACCAGTGTACATATATATATATATATATATATATATATATATATATATATATGACCAGTGTACATATATATATATATATATATATATATATATATCTTGAGGTTTGGAAATAGCCAGGAGCTTGATTATCATCTTCCTGAAGAGTCATATATTCGGTGTGAGATGTACCGAATATCTTGTATTTGCTGTACCGAGATATTCGCAGTAAAAAGGATGTGGATGAATTGTTTCCTCCACCTCGCCACACAGTCTGCACATAATGTATACGTTATGGAGTCATATTGTGTGCAGGGGCTTTCGTAGGTGATAAGATATGGTGATGAATCCGGTAACCTTTCAAAGTTGTATCCTGTTTTGTTGAGAATATCGGGGGTCAGAATCTTGGATAAATTCCGAAATATTTTTTTCCCGAGTTTGCTGTGCTTTATTTTCCCAGTGACATGGTGTTTAACATTTACCCACTCGATGATCACATGTTTACATGCTGTCTTTGGAATTCCTAAAATAGGCGTTGGACCTATGAAGGGTATTCCGACTCCCTTCTTTGTTAAGGTATCCGCTTTTTCATTTCCTTCGAAACCACTTTGATCTGGTATCCAGATCAATTTGATATTGTCCCGTTTTACCAGCTCCAGTAATTCTTCTAAACTATCATTGACTACCCGTGAAGGGACATCAGTTGCAGAGAAGACTTTTAGAGTAGCTTTACTGTCTGAGAGAATACATACGTTCTTAGGCATACCAAATATTAGGTTTTTAAAATACACCCTATATACGTAAATATGTTTAACGAATAACAGTTAAAATATGTATATGTATACGAAACGAAACCATTATCCAGCTTACTTGAAAGTAATTTCTATTTAAAAAAAAAGGGATTCTGAATAAGTCAGATGTGAGCATATAAAAAATTTAAATAATACACAAATATATACACATACACACAAACATTATATAACCAACCAAACAAAAAAAAACGAATACATTTTCCTACATTAGACATTATATATTATATAATTTTTTTATTTCGTTGGTAACATAGGTGAATACAATAATAATATTGGTATATAGGGTATATTTGGTGTAACAACAGCGTGTATATAATAATATATAAATCGTACTACCAACTTTAGAAAAACAAAATGAACATATTAAATATTTAAAACATATAAATAAAATTAAAAAAAAAATTTATTTGGTTATTTATTTATATTTCTGAATAAATGAAAAAAAAAACAACAGTTTTCGACTTTTATAAAACACTCATATTTAAATCTTATATATGTTTTAAAATGTATAGAAAAACGCACACAAAATTAAGGTATAATGAGGATTACACAATGTGCGATAAACAACGGGGTTGTTTTCCTTTTAACGAATTTCCTCCAACGGAAATGCAGCTATTGTTTTTGTACCAAGTTTATATGTCTGTGGACTCTCTAGCTGCCACAGTTTTATTCCGATTAGAATGAAATTTGGTATTTGAGGCGCTTTTGGTATTCAAAAAGTCTCGTTAATGGGTAAAATCTGGCAAGGGGGAAGGGGGGTTAAGAGGGAAGGGGAAACACAAAATTAGTCATATATCTCTTAATATTCGAAAAATCTAAAAATTTATAAGAAGTAAAATTCTAGGTACTAAATTGTATTGTAATTTTGTTCTTTCCTGTTACACCAATAAGTCCGCTTTCAAAAGTAGTGATATCTATTTAAAGGCCAAGTTGTTTAACAAACCTGAGAAAATGAATGGTATAAATTAATTGTGTAAGTTTCTCAGGTGTGGATTATTTCATATTTTACTTGGCTTGGTAAATTTGGTAGGTCCCGTCAGAGGATGCTTCTCACGAAACGTTTAAAATTTTAGCTGCATAGTATTTTTCGATTGCTGAGGTACAGAGGTCTTAAAATCGCCTTAAATTTGTGCTGACGCACTACCGTGATATGTGAAAAATAAAGAATCTTTACAAACAGGATTATAGAAAGTTATGCAAATTATTATTTTTTTAACAAGAAAATTCATTCGAGACAACTATTATTATTACTCCAGGTTCTAAGCATTAATTTTTTATGATTTATCAACTGACACATTTCACGGATAAATACAAATACTGAATGGTAACTTTTTGAAAAGTGAGAAACTGTTCAATTTAAAATAACCTTTGTATATTTTGTGAAAATAAGTTTTATTTTAATTATCTGATATACGAAACGACAGGCAATTAGAATCTTGAATGTTTTTACTTACACCCTGTACATGCATCGTTATCAAAACAAAATAGCCATTGAGTAACATAACATTCATAACATTTGTAAGAAGGGAGAGAATTTGTTTTATAAAATCAAATAAAAATAAAAAACTATTTATTCACATAAACATGATAATCAAAGATAATATCAAAATTAGTTAAGTATATAAAATAAAACATTTAAATACTACGATTGTGTGTACTATTTAGATTTGGAGTAGAGTTGGTGGTAGGGAGTAATGTTGGTGGTACAAGTACAGTGAAAACTGTTTAAACTAATATTGATAGAGACCCTGTTATGGATAAATATCAGGAGTGATTCTGTAAATAAGAAATAACAGCTTGGGTTCCCTGACAGTACCATAATTTTAATAAGGAGTTAAAATTTGTATTACTGCTTTTTAAAATTGGCTGGAAATCGAATCCAAGACTTTTGCTTTACGGATTAGTGCTCTACTTACGTAGCATATAATTTCTCACAAATCAAAAGCACATATGCTCTAATTACAAATTTTTATACCAGATATATAATATATACCAGGGTATATTAAGTTTAGTTCCGACTTATAAACGATAGTCTGTGAACACGATACCTCAAAAACGAAAAGAGATATCGAGCTAAAATTTTGTATGTGTGTTCTAGAACATAAATTAGAAGGTAACAAAACTAGACCATGTTTGGGCAAAATTCCCTATGTTTGAAACCGTAAGAGATGAATTTAAGGACAAAAAATGTTCTTTTTTAAAAATAAACATTTATCAGCAGGTATTTTTCATAAATTCAGTATATATCGAGTATGTAAGCAATTAGTTATTCTCACTCGTTGGTTTTTTTAATACTATTTATATATATTTAATTGTTTTTGTATATTCTTTATGCTGAAATCTGGATATCACCTGTTCGTACTTGAGTACGAAATATATTCAAATTAATGTTATACTCATGTAGCTTCTGCCTTATAAAGTAATCGATTAAATACAGTAAAACAATATTTAAAAAATATATATATGAATATATAGATTAAAGTTGTGAATTTATTTCATCAGTTTCTATTTTTTGTTACTTACAGTTGATACTTTTTCATGGCCAAGAAATTTAGATAACGTCCTACAGCATGGTATTGTTACTATAAACGATTTTCACTATTTGTATAAAGTTATAACCGCTAAACTATATTACAGATTGTTAAATACACACACATAGTGAGAGAGAGAGTTTAATGTTAATACCTGTAGGTATTATAAACGCGAATGGATGAGAGTTTAGCAGCTCTAGCTAGAGAGCTTGGATATATACAGCAATACGTGAAGGGAAATAACATGACACGATATATATTCACTATCTAACAGTTAGCAATAGTATTATAGACTAAATGAAGTTTAAATTTACAGGTTGTTTTGTAAAATTCATGTTCGTTACTTTAATTTAGATTTTATTTAAAATATATCAAAATTTAAATAGGTATAGAATCAATCGTTTTATTTTATGATCAATTGAATTATTATGATGCACTTTCTTAACCAACAGAACTCTTTTTGTCAAGTTTAACAACATGTTTTTAATACATTGGTATTGGTAGCAATGAATAAAAGTCAAAGATCTGTACTTCAGCTAATCGTTCCGATATTTCGCCTTAAGTTTTCTAACGCAAAGTTGTTTCTTTCCCCTATTTGCACTCGATAACTCCCAAATCCATTCGATTATAAAAAAAAATTTTTGAACACATTTGCTATTATTTTTATAAGAACCAACAGCTGCAGATTAAGTTCTATAATTACTTTTGAATTAAATTTTAATTACTATTGGAGGACTAACGCTAAAAAATGCAAACAAAAAATGTCTTGGAATTGGAATTGGAATCAACTTCGAGGGTATATTTTGCATATTCTTTAGTTAGTGAAAATTTTGTTTTAGATCTGATAGCGCTTCACATATTACAAATTAATATGCAGAAACCATTTTCGAGTAATGAACAAATTTAAACTCGAACAAATCGATATATAAATATGGAATACAATAAAGTAGTATATGTATGATAAATATATTAGATACCCATACACTAGTACAAACTATTTATAAACATTGTAGGTAATTATCACTTAAAACAATCAAATTTGTAAATAAAAGATAAATATATATAAAACACATTTTTATATATATATATATATATATATATATATATATATATATATATAAATGTTTTTTAATATCATACACTTATCAACTAATTAGGTTTAAACATGATAACTCAACTGTTAATATAAATAAAAACGTACTATATAAATACATTATAATATGGTGTGTTGTGTTATTTGCCTATAAATACATGCACATGTGTACTCATAGAAGAAAAACATGGACAGAGCGCTCGCTTATCGTCACAATAATACAGAACGTTCTAAGTACCTTTTCACTTTTTTTTCATTCGAAGTGGAATAAAGAAGGTAAAAAACAAATGACGAATAGAATTTTTCTTGTGTTAAATGGAATATTTGTTTTTTTATATGACGCAAACTAGGTTTCTTGATCTCAATTCACACTTTCGTAGTGAAAATTTATTGGTATATAATGTGTATTATAGTATAAAACTCGATTCTAAATCTTAGATTTCTTCAAAATATTTGATACCTATGAATACAGTACATGTCCCCGGAGTTACCTGGTAACTACCAACAAAATCATTATTGAATATTAAATATTCGGGCAAAATAAACTTTTGCTTGAAACTTCAAATCATTGTCAATGTTAAAAAAATATCATGCACCTCTTTTAGAAAGGATCCATCTTAAAGGTACAATTTTATTTTCCTGGGTCTTTTAGTATTATTTCATAATTTGTATACAATTTGAGGTCTCGTTGTTAAGACTTGGATAATCTTCCAGCGATCAATCACAAAAACTGTCTAAACAATCATTATGAAATCACCGTATCATTCTTATAACTATCTGTGTTGGACTTTCAGTTCTCCGATATTGGTGCAACCAATAGGAAGATACCGCTAACAGTAATATTACCCTATCTCGAGTAACACTTGAGTGTAATGTAAACCAAAGATTTTTAGTTAATTGCGCTTCTTACCCCATTGAATTAAAGATGTTGGAGACAGAAATCGATCAAACTCAAAGCGTTGAGTACCTGGGTGTAGCCGTGCAAAGACAGTTGAATTAGATAAAGATCGTATCAAAGGGTCTTACCCTCGGAAACACAGCATTTTAAGGGTTATACCCCTTACTCAACACTAGGAGTAAGTTAGAACGGATGCCTTAAGCATTTACTTTACAAATCATGCATCCGCCTTATTCAGCGTATTCAGCGATTCGAGTGATTTCAAAAAAATCCATCATATTTTCCACTGAAGTTCACACCAAGAAACCAGGCACCCCACTATTCTCGAATTCACCAAATCTACCGCCATTTTCTTTTCCAAAGATACCGTTAAACTTCCTTTCCGGAGATCAAAGCACTGGGCCGCTTCGGCCCACATGAGTTGCTCTTCAGGAAGAAATTCCACATGCCACATGACATCGTTTGAATTCCCCCCCCCCCCTATTTATTTTATTTTTTGAGTTAGTTTTGAGAATGGCTTATCCATCCATTTAGTACTCATCGAAAAAATGTAATGGTTTTCTTTAATCTTTTATATTTTTCCATTTTATACTGATGATTTTGTAAAACGATATATATTCATAAACTGATGTTATCTTATAGGTAAAGCTTAGGCTAGGAACTATAGTTTTTAAGAAACTAACTTGTAATATTAACTGTTAATTTGATGATTCGAATAAATTCATTATACCATTATACGATTTTTAGTTATGTTTTTTTTTTTTTTTACTTTTATACATAAGCTTGAAATCGAGTTTTCTAAATTGCCACAAAAGTGTAGTACATCTAATAATTTTCAATCTAAACACTACATAAACTGAGTATATTATTTGTATTTAAAATATAACGGTATATGTTTAAATACGATAGTTAATAAATATATTTAATAATAATATAATGTAAACACTTGTCAAACACTATATAATAAAACATTACTTATTACTAAAAACGATACACATACGTTACATCTGGTAACACCTATACCATGTAATTTTATTAAAATATTGTAATTAATTCATTATTTTTATTCACTATTTAACAACTAATTAATTAATTACTTTATATATTGTAAACAGCATTTATACATTTGTTATACTCTTTTTAGCGAATTTTCTCCAAAGGAAATGCAGCTATTGTTTTTGTACCGATGACAGAATTTTGTAAAAATTTCTTCAATTGTTCATCGATCATATATTTACTAGTTGTTAAAAATCATTATATCAAAAATCATTTATATAAAAAGATTAAAAAGTACAATTTAATACAATTATTTAGAATACAGTGTATATTTTTTTATATATTTCGTTATACTTGCACATTCAATGGCTAAGATACGAATAGTTAAAAAATAGTTAACAAAATTTTGCTGGGTGTATTTTAGCATCTAATTCAAAAGTTATTGTGAACTGCATTTGTACTAAGAGAACTTCTTAATCAAAATATTTATGTACTGAACTTTTAACACAAAGCAAATGAAATTATGTTACATTGACAATAACTTTTTATGCATATTTACAAGTAAATTTTAATTCCATTAACGCCATTTATCTGTCATGCACGTAAATCATAGTTGAAAAATAGCGAAATGATTCAAAATTAATTCAATTTTGAAATTACAATCGTTTTGTATTTTGTAAAAAAAAAACCTATCGTTATCGTTGTCTAATCAATTGGATTTGAAAACCTTGATGTTTTGGCCCTATAGCTTCATTGTTACCATAGATTTAAGTTGATGAATTATGCAGACGAAAAATTTTTGGCCTGGAAGGAGTATTGTTAGACCCGCTTTAATTTAGTACAAATGAGTTTAAAAATAGTTGATAGTATTTTAAGATGAAAGTTCAGGAGTTTGAGATTTTACAAATGGGTACCGTTGACATTTTTCAAGGGTCTTATGTCTCGCTGAAATAATAAATTTCTACAAAACAACCAAATCAAACAGAAATTTCTCTAACAAAAATTAGGTTAAAATCATTTTTAAACTGCCCATATATCTTTAGTCTAGCAACTATTTGCCTAAATTAAACGTATACCAACAATTTGAGGCTGTTTATTCATTTACACAATACAGCACAATTAATCTCTCATAATATATCAATTATATGTATATTGTGCTATTAACTTATCATAAGCTAAATACGTAAGCAAATACCCAATAAACGTAATTACATTGTAAATAAAGTTTATGATTCAAATATTAATATTGTATATACTATAAGCGTATTTATATTATTTGTGAATCAATATTAAACAATACAATATTATTAAATATTAATATTATATTAACCGGAAAAATAAAAATAAATAATATAAAAATCCATCTACATGGCATTCAAATGGGGAAAAAGGTTAAACAAATAAAAAAATGGTAGGTAATATCGGTTAAAATTATATGAGTGGGATTGATGGATCAGGGTCGAGGGAATGGTAAATTACTGTAATATTGCGGGAATCGAAAGTATCTTTGAAAATTTATGAATATATTTACGTCTTCATAATAAATATCCGATATTTGTGTTTAAGTTATGACTAAAGACAGGATAATATAATATACAGAAAACCAAATTGTATTTGAACGGAAAACGAACGAATCTATTTTTTTGTAGTAACAAATTCAGTATATAATTCAGAATCGATATTAGGACAATCCTTTGTACACTGATAGAAGGAATTTCTTGAACCAAGTAAATAAGTTTACTTCAAAATATGATACTCTGAGAAAGAAATTTTTGTTATCATTCAAGAAATAGTTTACTTGAAGGGTTTCTTTCTCAGAGTATCATATTTTGAAAAAAACATATTTACTTGGTTCAAGAAATTCCTTCTATCAGTGTATAGAACGCACTCTGAATTTACAATTTACAAAGTGTAGATGTAGTAACAGTGGTCGTGTGAAGACTGAAGCTAGAAAAGAAGCTTTACTATTTCTCGTTAATAACGATGGTGACCATTTTATATTATAGAACTTGGGCGACAAATCTCTACTTGAGGCTGGAGGACGGGACCCTTAGGGCTGGGACAGATTTCTTGGATCGTATATATATGTATATATGATATATATAAATGTACTTTTTTTAAATGTCTATGGACTCTGTAGCGGTCACAGTTTTATTCCGATTAGAATGAAATTTGTTATTTGAGGCGTTTTTGGTATTCTAAAGGTCAAGTTCGTTAATGGGTAAAATCGGACGACGGGAGAGGGGGGTTAAGAGGGAGGGGAAAACACAAAATTTGACTATCTCGCTTAATATTTGAAAAATCGAAAAATTTATCAGGAGTTAAGTTGTAGGTACTAAGTTTTACTGTAATTTTGTTTCTTATCATTTTTCTGTTACACTAATATTTACAGAAATATTTACAATTAAAGATTGAAAGTTAAAATTTTAAATATCTCTGTTCACATTAGAGTTTGAGAAAAGTGATCAAGTAATGAATTGTAGCAAATTTGATTTTCTACAACTTTACTCCTTATACATTTTTTGATTATTCTAATATTAAGAGAGATATTCAAGTCATATAAGATATTATATTTCATTTTGATCACACTAAAATTATGACCGCTAGACAGTGATTTATGTATTCTAAGGAAATTCACTAGGTTGACACAACTCTTGCGTAACGAATTTTATTGGTTATATCTCTGTGGTACGGAATACCACAACAATAACTACTTAAATAACATTATATTTATATAAAAAGTTAATAGTATTTCGTTTATTTAAGCATTAATTTATAGAATTAGCTTATACATGTCCTCCTATAGAATGTGTGTACTCTGTGTGTAGATTTGTTAGTCCTAACACAAACGAATTTGAAAATAGTCTTAACACAAACGGTGTATTTTTAAAATGGTGTGGGGACATAATGACCAAAAAATTATTAACCAGTGATTAAAAATCCATTACTCAGCAACGGTCGATGGTATTAATGCAAATATAATAATAAATTTAGGAATAAGGACTCTGTAATAGTTTCCTTGCGCCATTAATTAGAGGATCTATTCAACTGAATATATTGAATTTCGAAAACCGAGTTGATATAAACTTATTTCCATAATTCATTAAATACAAACGTATCCAGACGATTAATTCATGGATCCATAGTATCTCAAATCCAAAAGCCATGGAAAGTGGAACAAAGTACGTTGCTTGTTTCGTCTTGTTGTCGGAACTACGTGTAGTGCATGATGACGGTTCGGCTTTCATCTATTGAAGTTAGTCAAAGTACAAATAAATCTTTCTGTATGGGCATTTTTAAATCGAAAAATTGTATGCATTGCAACCTATTATATAAATATATACAAATATTGTCTTTATTGGCTATTAAAAGTAGATAAAAACGTTATATTTATTGATTTCATTAAATATTCATTGGCATTTAATGAAATATTCATGTTTTGGTGGATGGTGTTACCCCATTGAAGACAACCAACCAAATTTATTCTTTTTGGTTTGGTCATTTAGTTGATGACGTTTTTATTTTTGATAACCGTTTTGTTTGGTATCCTTGTGGAGAGTTCATTTTATACATAAAAATATGAATTATTCATTTTATAATTGTTTGGAGTGTTTTTACCAGTTAATAAATTTACAAAATTTTTTCCCGATGTCACGATAAGACACAGGCTTATAGTAGGAGGGGAAGCGAAATATAAACCTTTATATTTAAATATTTGCGATTTTAGAGACTTGCGTTATAGAAATTATAACACTAGAAACAAATTCTTGGCTAACGGATTTTAGAACTTGACACAAAAGCTCGTGTTGAATTCAAGAGGTTTAATCCCGGCGTTGTATTTTTGTAACGAATATTTCTAATTTGTGACTTTAAAGTTTATATACACGTCACTAGAACATTAGCCTCTTCAATCATTTTTGAAGTCCTATGTATAATATAGTTTGATTTATATTAACTCTGAGAATAAAGCAACATCTCCATTTAACAGGGTTTTTCAAAAATGTAGAACACAATGTCCAATGTTGTCTTTTCGAATTTAATGGGCTTCAGTAATTATTATATCAAAGAATTCAATTACACAATTCTTTTATACATTTTGTTTGGAATTTGATAACAGTGAATATAAAGTAATATAAAAACATGCTAGATGCGTAGCGGCAAAGCGACCAGATATTTAAGACAAAGTTTGATTTAATAAATTTTCCGAAAACAAATCGTATAATCAATTATATAACGATTATAAACAAATTTAGTTTTCAGAATAACATAGTTTTTTTTGGAATGATTAGGTGTTAATTTTTTTGATAAATAGCATTAAAATACTTTATAATAAGGGTATGATTTCAGCAGACGAAACACAATAATCTTGTGGCGATCATGTAACAACAAATTAGTTCGTATAACTTCGATTAGACTTTAAGCTTCAACTATGCACCGCTAGAATATGTATAACTTTACGTTTTTGTTAAAAGAAAAATTGATATTCAGTATATGCATGTCACGAAAAAAAGATATGTGTTTCATAGATACCGGAAATAATGCATAACCGAAATTGATGTCAACATTTCAACGATTTGACAATGATACATTATTTTGATTTATAGAAAGAAATTTACGAAATGCAAATACGAATCGAATATATTTAATCTAATTTAAATATCAAATATATCATTTGACCTATAAATGAATATGTTATTTTTTTAGTCACACTCAACGTTTCAAAAAAATAATTTATAAAAGGAAAAAATACGAACCCTTATTCATTTTTGTATGAATACACATCGTATAATCATATAATTAGAATTTGAATGACATGATTTAACCTTGGATTACAGTATTTATAATCAAATTTGGCAACTGTACTATATACTATTATTTGAGATAAAAAGAAGCGTTGTATAGAAAATATTTTAACGTGTTTTCCAAGGTTAACTACAATTTGGTTTCACAAATTTATTTAACCCTAACAGTTTAATTATTTATACTGTAGCGGCTCCAGTTAATAATTAGGCGGCTCCAGTAAGCCTAAAGCGTAAATGTATGCTACTTTATCAGTAGATTACTTTTATTGCATAGAATTGTGTCTAGTAAACAATTTTATAATCTTAAGAGAATCTTTCATAAATATAAGTTCCTTATAAGTTCAATACATAGTTTTTTTCTCCCAAAAAATTTAAACTGATATATTTTCACCTTTTTCAATTGGAAATTTTGAAAAATGATGTGTTTAAGTTTTTTTCCAATAAAATTTCATTATTTGACTGTATTAAAATTTTATAAATGATTTCTCAATGCATTTCAATCTTTTACTAAAATTTTAAAGTATAAAATCCTAACTTTGCATTTATTAGATACTTAAAAATACAGAAACTATTTTCAACGGCTATTTATTTTTATATATCGCTCATTTTCCGGTATTAACTACAGGTTTTCGAATATTTAACAATATATGTATATCAAGACTTTGGGTAAGTATAAAAACAAACAATGAAATATTTCTTGTAAAATGAAATATATTCAGTGCAGATAAAAAAAAAAACAGAATATGAAACTTTTTTTTAAATAAAAAAAAACTAAATAGGTTACACATATCGTATTGAATTTAACCCTAACCCAATAATCCATATATTTTTCTGTTGTTATTTATATCGAATACAATAAACACAATTTTTTTAATACTAGAAAATCATATAATTTAAAAAAAAACTTCATTTAAAAAAATCACTATTGTATGTAAAACAATTGTACAGAAAAAAATTGTACAATACAGAAAAATGCAACATATATAGATTTATTTATGATTGTAATCAGCAAATCGAATATGGAAAAATTAAATCCGCATTGAAAATCTGTTTGGGATAATTCATTTGAAGAACGTCTTCTACGATCAAGTGAAATTTGTTTTTCGTCAGTGATTTGATCATAATCTACACTACAATAACTAATTTTATAATTACTACCAAATCTAAATCTATATCTACGAAACAAAATCCACAAGCATTTTAGTAAAGTTTTCTAAATGATTTTTAAACTTTTTTGAATAGCCCTACGGCACTTTTAAATTAATTTTACTTAAAAATTAATTTAGTAAATAAGAAGTGAAGAGAAAAAAAAACGCACAAATGTTTTCTAAATAAATAAAAAATATCTATGTACTTTGAAAGTTTTCTCTAACATTTATTACCCGTTCATGTTAAACGAGTATCATATTATGAAACTTTTTTTTGTTATTGTTGTATCCAACTAAAAATAATTAAAAATAAAATACTCTATTTATTTTTTCTACTAGAAAATTAAACTCCTAGAAAAAAAAAGTAATATTGACATACTAAAAACTAAAGTTTTTTACGAATGAGAGTTTGTTAATTTTTTTGTACACTCAGTTATCTACGATTTGTCTTCTACAGATTTCGCTAATAATTACCTTTCGTAACATTTTTTAATCCGAAACAAAAAAATTATAAAAAAATATAATTTTTTTTCTGTGATAAAATAATTCTTAAAAAAACTTCACAAAGATTATTAGTAATTCACACATTTATAAAATTTATTCAAAACTTATAAATAGAAAATAAAATCCTGTTTTTTTTTTGTTGTAACTTGAATAAAATGAGAACACAAGAACTTACCGCGCTAATTTTTTGAATTTGCGTTACGAAGTAACACCGCAAAAACCACCAAAAAAACGTTTAAATTACACAAACTATTTAAAACAATTAACAACTATTTTGAATGTGCGAAATAATTGTTGTTTACTTGTGTTATATGGATTAATAAATCTTTTAATCAAGAGATATTCGAAAAACGATTCCGTTTAGAGCAAGCAGAGTAAACGATGTTATGTATGAAATATAACGACAATTGGTTTACAGCGACAAGCCGTTATACACCAGTCGATTACTATGAACGTATCAAACAACACTATATACATGAAGCAAGAGACAGTGGTTTCGTTTGCCCGGGTCGGTCCTCTCCTCGTTGTTCGGTTTATGTACTTCGTATACAATCGTTTATATTCGTCACGCACCTCACTTCACTTTGAATTTTCTCATACACATACCCCTTCTACTGTATGTGCCCTTCTATCGTAGGTATGTATGTATATAGTATATATAGTACCAGTGTTCCTCACTAGGGCACGCGCCAAATGTTACTTTCTGACTTATTATTCACGCAAAGCATACATAGATGATATTCTATGTGTGAGTGTGTGTATGGTGGAATTCGATATTGCGGTGTAGTTGAATATATATTATAATATTATAATATGTATATATGTTATTATTATTAAGATTTCTATAGCTACTTATTAACTGATTCTTTTCCGTTATTATTACCAATTTAGCTATTATTATTATTGTCATAAATATTGTAAGTAATTAATTTTATTATTAAACTTGTTTGATAATGGGGTTGTGTTTGATGCTTATGTCTATAATATTTTATAAATGGTTTATAATTCTGCTTGTGAATATCATAATACATTTAGCAATTAATAAAATTAGTTTCTTACAATATTAATTATTAGCTAATACTTGTTAGTAATTCAGTCTGCCTATGATTTGATTTAATATAAATATATAAATGCTATCGAAAATTTATTAAAATTATTTGAAATCTACCAACAACAACCCCGAAGAAATGGAATGAAATTTCAATCACTTTAAAATATGAGGGTTCAAATCACTGATGAGGTTTCTGAGTTAAAACGTATATTATATTATATGTTCTTTCAATCATGTGTCAGGCAATTATATTTTTCGCTGGCTCAGATGATTTTTATATTACCGAAAGCTGCTTTGTGTATCACAGTCTACGGTTTAAAGATTATAGTGTGAAAACATAACCCGTTTCATAGTAATCAAATTCACCGTTAACAGTTTTTGAAATATTCAATATGACAGAAAAGAATAAATATTACAGCATGTGTTTGGGTAACGGTATATTCGAAAAATTAAAAGATATCTCAAAAAATTGTTAAAGAACCTCAAAGTGAATACTAAACCTTAAAATTTAGATTGTTGTAGTTCGCTACCTATGCTTCAATACATTACAGCAGGTCCATAGAATAATTTCCTCGTTCGGACGTATAAATGCTTGAGCTTTTCCGAAAATTTAACAGAAAACATACTGATTATGGACTCTAAAATTTATTTGCTTATATTGTTGTAGGATTTTGACCTTACGATTTCTAAACTGGTTATCCACGACCTTTTGTGTTCAAAAGTGGAGTACATTTTTCAAATTTGTATAGTCAATTAGAGGAGCTATGAAATTTTGAAATGTATACTACACTTTAAAATATAATACTAGTCACATAATAACGATAGCTTGTGCCGTTTACAAAATGTTTTTTTAAGTGACTGGATGAAAGATTAGTGTTAGGTATAATAAAAATGGATCAACTCGATATTGATTATATAGAAATCATTAGCATACTTACAAATGACATCGGTACTTACAAATTGTACCCAATTAAACGGTAGCTTTTATAAATTTCGGGTAAGTATTTTTGGGTTTGGGTACGCTCATAAATTTAAATTTTGTATCGAATTTTTCCACTCGGTAAGTTCAAAAAAATTTATTTTATACATTGTCAAGTTTGTTTTCTCGACAACTTCAATATGGAATGTCATGAGTTCTAAAACCATTTTCAGTTATATTTCGAAATATATTAAATAGAAAATCGCAAAAAAGTAAATAAACAAAAAAACTGTCTAAATAGTCTTTATTGTATAATTAAAATTTTTGATGCATTGATATGATTTTCAATAAAATTTTTCTAAGAAATTTTTTTTTATATTAAAAATATACAAATAATAAATTCTATTTGGTATAATCTCTCACCTAACAATTCTTCCGACAAAATAACTCATATTCGGAATCTTGAACACACAAAGAGTTGATGAAAATAATTTTTTAACCACTGCCATTCTCTATTTATTCGTAATATTGAATAGAATATATAAATAAAATAATAGGTCAAGTGTGTCGTCGTATTGTAACCATTGAAATTTGTAAGTGTTCCGTAGGTAATTTATTTGCTACGTAAAAAAATTACATTCAAATTGTTTACGATACTTATATACAAATATAATTGGTGTATTGATTTTATACACTCCTATTGATTGACTCATAACTACAGACATACTGAATGAAGTCTACAGGCATTCATTTGTCTGGTGTCAGCAATTAACGGTACATTGTCAACTGGTGACTGTTAGCGTTTTTGTATACAAACATGATTGAAATCGCTACGTCCTCAAGGTATACGAGATTACATTTATTGGAAAGACGTTATGATGCAAAAAAATGTCAAATAAACTCTACAGTGCCAAAAAATAAATCAGATGAACCTAACTTAAGTAAATAAAGCAATACAGACTGCATAACGCTTCTAATGTACTGCATTACCTGTAACATTTTATAATTGTATGCCCCGAAATTCCATACTTTGAAGCGAAACAGAACCAAGTGGCATGCGCTGGGCTAAATATGCACAGGTAGCAACGTCGGGAATCAACAAACCTACTTTACCGAATGCTGATTAGAATTAAAAAAGAAATCATAAAAGTATGTGCAAGGAGTTTACTTTAAATTAGTGATAACTATTTATAAAATATGTGTTGAGCAAATATTTCCAATACATATAAAAAATGTTGAAATATTATTGGTTGTTGATATTTGATCTACGGGCCAATCAAACATAAATATATGAATCACAATAATATAAAATATTTATACAAAAATAAAGTGTTATAAATAATACTATGTATATATATATATATATATATATATATATATATATATATATATATATATATATATATATATATATATATAAATGAAAAAGGGCCAGTGGGTTTCCGTGTCCTTGTTGTCATAGTAACCGTGAGCAGTGGCGCCAGGATCGACCTGTGTGAGGAGGGAAACAAACCCTACAGTCATCAAGTCGACGCTTATATATACGAGTTTTGTGAAACATAAACATATAAAATTGTAGACATAGACTTACTTTCTCATCGTCGTCGAGACTATACTGGAAATTCTGTTTGTGGCATCGAAGTATTATCTTTTTTTGTGTTTATTTTCGTTTACTGTTTTCCAGAAACTATTCGTAAATATGTACTAGAAATGTTTCCTTATGTTATATTTTTGTTTTCAAAGTTTTAAGATACTATTTGACTTGTAATAGGGGTTTAATAGCATTGGAGAAAATCGACGAATTACATTTTGATTCTACATTTGTTTCTTTGTAAAAATTCACATTTAGGTTAAAAAATTTGCAAATTCTCGAACGGTTTTGATAATTAAGGCCCATTTGATATGATACAATAGATCATACTAAAATCTTTCGTGATTTTTTTATCGAATTTCCGTAATTACACTTTTTATCAATAAATTTCAAAATCTATGTGAACAAAGCTATATACTGAATTTGCCTAAAAATCTGATGTTAATACGAGTATATGACAAAATGCATTAACCCTTTATGAACAGAAAGCATTTTAATTGAATTTTTTCTGAACTACATATGATGTGATATGAAAAAATACACTTCCACTTAACTGAATTTTTCTTTTTATAGCTCTTAGAAAGAATAATAATAATAGAATCCATTCAAACATTTAGGTTTTCACTATAAAAATTATACTTTGTCACGAAGAATAATCATTAAATAAAATTACATACATAGGTATGCACATACCTATACCATATATGTTTAGTAGCAAAAAGCCTTTATGTTTTCGTTAACATTTTTTTTCCAAGATAATTTGGAGGAATACTTCTTGATTGAAATAAGTTTGTTTGAAGAAAAATACATTTCATGTTTTTATACAATTTCCATTTTATTTTAGTTGGACTGTGAACAGTGTCAATATCATTGTGTCATGGTGTGGAAAAAGAATATTAAATATTATATGAAAACTTTCTGTACAAGCATAACCATTTAGCAATTGGCACTTTTATTTATAATAGAATCAGGAGCACTTAACTATTTTCAAACATGTTTCAAATATGTTCCAATTTATTTTGATTTGAATTTAAAGAGAAAAGTAAATAAAAAGTAACAAAAAAATGAAAAATAACGCAGTTCGTGTCTGCGACGGAGATTTATGCGTAGCACATTTGCTGCTCATATTCAGTAGATGTTTGGAGTGTTGCTGGCCGCTCTATGCTCGATGAGCTACATAATCGCTTTGTGCCGTTTTTATATTTCATTTTCGATACTGTAGCTCTCACATATGTTCGGCACTAAACTTTCAAGGCTCGTTGGGGCCTTTTTGATACGGGCTTTTCTTTGATATGCGTTTTCTCTACGTTCGAGCATATTTACGAGTCATAAGAGACAAAATTTAAAAGTTTTTTTGTAATTTTCAATTCTATACCCATATTTACTTATTTTACGGCTAATACTTTTATTCACTTTGTTCTCTTGTAGTGCACTGTAAGTTCTTCACGATAACAACGCTACGCTTAACGCGTTTCTACGCTACACAAATTTATAACTTCACATAAAGCTATTCCATAAATCTATCGCGCGCATGCGCTTAATCTTGTGCGATGACATTACAGACAAAATAAATGTAGGGCTTCAGATACGTACAGACATGATCTATTTGTTTTGGGTTCAAACATTGTAAACGCATTATTAGTTTTTACTTCAAAATGGAATCCAGTACTGATGACAAAACTCCAAATTGTGCAAACTGGTCACTGAATATTTAATTTTTATTTTTATCTGCCTGGTATAGTCAAAACAAATTTGTACTAAAACAAATAACAGCATGCTTTCATAAGTACTGAACTAACTTGCAAAAAAAAATCAAGTTGCAAATTTTAAATGTGTCGGAAGGGTTTTGTTAAAATTATGGCATATTACTTTTGTTTCTCTCTTACAATCACCTTTTTTTTCATGTATTGCTTTGAAACACGTTGCAATTTTTTGAGATTCTTTTTTTTTTAGATTTCATTTTTTTATAATTTTCCAGAGGTAACATTGTCAAAAAATGTCTCTTTCGTGAAATATTTTCATATTTTGTCAATATATTAGAACTGCCAACATTTACAAAGTTTCCAATCGAACCACATTTCGAAATAGGGAAGAAGCGACAATACAAGTCAACAAAACTAAAGCGTTGGCATATTAATAAGGTATTTGAACATACTACATAAATCAAGCGGTTTATCTAACAGATTTAACATGCATGTTTCAAACTATGGGTCGGTTTCTTGATACTTGGAGGCGATTGCAAAATCATGAACGTCGTTACTTATTTCACACTTGTATTTCAAAAATATAAATACAAGTGCATATCTGCTTTTTATTCAAAGAAGTCTTAAATTATAAACTTCTTTCCGAAAACTTAAGCAAGAATCCTGAGTAGAGACTTCACTTTATAAGCATATAAAATATGACATTCGAGTAGGGGAAAATAAGTAAAATTAAGAAGTTTTCTATTCTTGATTAATTAATTAATTTATATCCATCATATAGCTCTTATTGAGAAAGGTGAATATAAACTGTATCTTAGGATTCTCTAAGTAGATACAATTGTATATTAAATAAAAATATAGGTATATACCTAGAAATGTCATTCCCTTGATAATGTGTGGGCTCTTTAAGTATAGTAAGTAATACGATGATATTATATATTATATGTGTTATTCGTAAAAAGCGAATTTAGCAGTTTTGTAATGCTCTTACCCACAACAAGTTGGTAATACATGGTTAAATTGATCTCAAAATTTTGTAACTCATCGCAGTTTTTAAAAACGCTAGCCACATGTGATTTTTTTTGATATTTGAATTGCGCGATTTTGTAACGGTTTAAATTAATGATCGCAGAGAAAAATTGTTGATATAACTGTTCACAAAAACACCTTGTTAGTTCATTTTCGCTTATTCGTTCGTTTATACCAGCCAGTAGATACGATACCTCGAAAACGAAAAGAGCTACCTAAAACTTTGTGTTTGTATTCTAGAGTCTTAAGAGTAACTTCAAGTTACCAGTCCAAGTGACCGAGCGATCTAAGGCGTTATGTCTGCGCAGTATGCCCACTTGGAAGGTTATGGGTTCGAATCCCGACATCGGCAGTTTGTCAATTATTAAGGAAAAAAAGAAAAAAGGCCGGTTAATTGACTAAACTGTCGGCGTATGAACAAGAACAAAGTAACCGGCTAAGCTTGAAAAGGTTTTCTGCAGTTTCCTTCTCGAACTTCAGATGAATATTGCTATAGTTCCTATTATAGTCGGCTGCAGCCGCATATCCTACCAATTCCTAGTCTATACACAAAAATTCCTTCTACTTAACTCGAAAGTTCTATCGTATTTTATTAATATTGATAATTATGCATGCATTAAAATAATACACACATTCTAAGCGTATATGTTAGATAGATTGTAGAGGCTGCCCTTCCACCATTAGGTCTCTTGTGATGCTTTAGGATGTCAGGATGTGAGTGAAGTGGAAGGAATTTTGTTGTAAATAGTAGGAATTGGTAGGATATGCAGGCTGCAGCCGACTATGATAGGTACAACTATGCCGATATTCAACTGGAGTTTGTGAAGGAAACTGCAGAAAACCTTTTCAAGCACAGTCGGTTACTTCATTCTTGCCCATACGCCGACAGTTTAGTCAATTAACCGCCCTCTTTTTTTTCTCTCTTAATATTTGACATTTGCTGATGTTGGGATTCGAACCCATAACCTCCCAGTTTCCAAATAGGCATATTGCGCAGACATAACGCCTTAGACCGTTCGGCCACTTGGACTGGTAAGCGTATATATTATTAAATATATGTATCATATTACATACAGTAACGCTTAGAATGTTTCAACTGGTTTAATTTTTTATACGGAAGTGTACATAGAAAAATACTAAACTTGTTATTAATAAAAAGTATCAAAAACTCCGTGTAGCTTCCGTGTTAGTCTCCATTACACTAAATACATACAGCGTTAAATTATAATCTTCAGACTACAGTCCTATAAAATTTAGAGAGTTGTGTTCAGCAATTTATAGATAATTCCATGAACTTTCATGTAATTTTATGTTTGGAGAAAAAATATTTATACTTTTCATTTTCAGTGTGTTTGATTTGAAAAAAATATATTAAAATGAAACGTCAAATTTGAAACAGTATGTCACATTTCCAAGGAGAAATTAATGCGACCAAAAAACAAACTAAAGATATGTTAAGACTATTTTTAGCTCACAAAAATTATACCGGTTGTTTAGTTTACATCTTCGCATAGTAGATCTCCCACGAGTATGAGAGAGTACATAAAGCAATGTGTATGGGAAGGAGGTCTTATAGGTTTGTTTTGTTATTATTATTACATGTTTATAGCATACTGAAGTCTGAACAACAAAACAAATCATAACAACTGATCTGTTCACTTAAAAAAACCCCTTACATCGCACAACAGTTTAACTTTAAGTAAGAAAACAAATCTATAAGACCTCCTTCTCATACACATTGCTTAATGTATACAAATGTACTCTCTCATACTCGTGGGAGATCTACTATGCGAAGATAAACTAAACAACCGGTATGTCTTCCGGATAAATGATTACACAGTTTCAAATGCTCACATTTAAACGTTCCCACAATGCACTATGGATAAGAATTTCGATCAAAAGTAAAATTCAACTATTACGAATAATATACAATAAATAATTGTGTATTAATGTTGTAACAATGTTACACAACAAACAATAATTATTTTGCAACATACATAACATCACATTTCGAGAGCACCAAACCTATATCAACACAAAATGTCTAAAATGTAAAAAAAAAAGTTTTGTGATGATAAAATAATATCTAGGTTCCTTGTATACACTAAATATAATAATACTATAATCCTCATGTATAATTTCTTTATAAAAAATTTTCATTTTAATTGATTGTTTTGACTGTCGGTCCATGTAATAATTGTAATTCCCATTTAAGGAAAACATCATATTCATTATGGTTTTCTTTACATGTAATTTTTTTTTAAATTTCATTCAAAACTGATGTAAAAAAATAAAATTAACAAACAAAAAGGTTTAAAAAAAAGGAATTTTGAGTATGTATACTAGCGATTCACTTTCTTGATTTTTTTAGCGAATTTCTTCCAAAGGAAATGCAGCTATTGTTTTTCTACCCATGATGGAATTTCGTAAACATTTCTTCAAATGTCCATCGATCCTACCAACTGGATGTTACAAATGACCATCGTGACAATTTATATATATATATATATATATATATATATATATATATATATAAGTTTATGTGTCTGTAAACTCTCTAGCGGTCACAGGTTTATTTCGATTGGAATGAAATTTCGTATTTGTGGCGCTTTTAATATTTTAAAGACTAAGTTCGTTAATGAGGAAAATCGGACAAGGGTTGAGGGGAGTTTAGAGGGATGGGGAAGGGGAAGAAAGTGAGATATTTTATATTTTGTGTTTTCTCCTTTCTCTATGCCCCCTTTCTCCTTGACATATACCATTTAGTAATAAAATTGGCCTAGCAAATACTAAATCAGATATGATATTTCATTTATTACAGCTCCTGCGTGACGAGTTTTTTTTTAATTGGAAATTTAACTGTCTGTCTTATACACAAAGTATTATGAGCCACAGTTTTCTTGATCATTTTTTAAAATTTTATAATTAATTTGTGCCTATAAAAGTTGTTACTATATTTATAATGAACAAATTTTATCCGAAGCATTTTTTCGAAAAGCAAATCAATTAGGCACAAATCAATTATAAAATAATGAAAAATGGCCTGAACTTCTGTGGCTTTTACTACAAAATATATTTTAACTGTAATTTAGAAGAAGATTATTGCAATAAACAAAAATTTTTGATATTTTGTTCTCTATTTCCTACTAAATCATAGATACGAACGAGTAAGCTCTCAGTATATTTGGTATTTACTACAAGTTGTCGGAATGTATTCCAATGTTATGGGAGTATATCACTCACACATTGGTTGCGAGTTTTTATTTCAAAATATATGCGTGAGTTAGTTTGGTGTGTCTGTGTTCTTGATTCGATTGATTGATTCATCTTGGGGTGAAATAGTATTGCACTTCGACATTATGGTCCGTTTTGCTCCCCGTTCTACTTCAGTTTGAGACGAGATTCGCTTCTCTCATATGTTGGCATTAGCCTGGAGCTTGCTTATCAGGTCCTACCTAAGGTTCATATATGCGGGGTGAGATGCACCGAATATCCTGTATCTGCTGTAACCTAGAGGCTTGCAGTCAAAGATTATGTGGCTGAATGTTTGTTCCTCCTCGCCTCACAATCTGCACATAATGGACCCGTTATAGAGTATAGATGCTTCCTACATTGTGTGCAGATGCTTCCACAGGGGATAATGCCCGGTAATGAATCCGGTAACCCTCCGCAGTTGTATCCTTTTCAGCCTCAGTGCATCGAGCATCGAGAGATAGCCTCTTTGTTGCACACTGAATCAGTACCTTCCCGAGCTCTTGTCGAGGTACTTCTTCCCAGTAATCACGGTGTTTAGCATTTGAAAACTCGTTGATATGTGTTCTTGGTCGTGTCTTCAATTGTTTAGTTTTGAGATATACTAATTTGATATTGCAGTTCTCATTTTTCTCAGTTTGTTGATGTTGTTGATCGGTTTCCCATTTAAAATCGTTTGGATGTAGGTTTTCTAATTTTTAGTAGTTTTAAAATATCAGGTTAATACATTGAGATTCTCCACGGATTTTTTCCAACATCATAGAACACATAAGATCAAGTGTGATTGTTTCGAACTAATTCAATGTCCATAAGTTAAGCGGGTAGATTGTTGATTGATCTTTTTAGCACAATATATCATGACCTGAGGTTAATTTTGTTGTGTTTGCTAGATTGATTTCGAGTTTCTAGCGAGAGACATGTATTCCCAATACCACCACTCATAATTTGGCGTTTAGAAACTACTTTTCTTTGAGCGATCAATTTTTCCTTATAATCGCTGCGATAAACGTGGCTAAAATATTTTAAAATGCAGGAGAGAACGCATATTTAATGTCAAGTTCGTGAAATATGAAATTGTTTACGCGTGAAGCTGTCCAAGGAGTACAACGCATTTGTCTACCTACACAAATGTCCTTTGCGTCGATATATCGTCTGTCAGTTTTTTTCGAACCCATGTTTCACATGCGTTTAAGACTATTGAAAATATCATTGACTAAGCTACGGACATTTTTATTGTTTAGTAGATATGTTATTGTCACGCCAAAATTCAATGTTCAATTATTGGCAAATTCAATATTCAAAATCAATTCTATGTGTTTATTTACAAAGCACAAATTTTGGATTATTCAAAAATTTAAAAGTATTTTACTTAACGATCTCCGATATGAAAATTTTATGTTTTTCAGACTAAAAAAAAAAACATTTATAACTCACAAGACATCACAAAAAATTATAACTTCGTAAGACAATTCGATTTTACGACACCAAACTGTAATTTGAGTGTTAATAAGATTTTGTCGAAATATATTCCAACCCAATAACTAAAGATTTATACACAAAAACTCAAATAATTTGTATACACACCAAACAACATAAAGAGATATTTTCGAAATAAAATAAATCATTATAAAAATGAAAATATAGAAAGAAAGAAAAAAAAATTAATAAAATCAAAATAATAAAATATGACCCAAACAATCGTAAATAAAATAATATTACTATTTTTTTTTAGTATTCTTTTTGTTTTTATGTTAATAAATTGTAAAAACAGTCAAATTATAATTTGTATGGAAACTTTTTTTGTTTTTTTTTTTTTGTTGATAAACATAAGGTTTTATTCTTCAAAGAACAAACATAAGATATTATTTACGAACATTCAAGGTAGTTACTTTATTATTTGATTTTCTTTCAATACTTTAATAATAATATAAAAAAGAAAAATTTGATAGATGCAAATGTTGTATGTCATATACTAGTACGTACACACATACTTGTGACTAAACTCTTGCTTGAGTAGACTTTACAAACAAAAATAGATGTAATATCATATCTAATAATAGACTATTAACTTTGGTGTAGAAAAATTGAAAATAGTTTTTTTCACGACTCTCGAGAATCCTTCCCACTTAAATTCACGTTTAAGAACTAAAATTACATCGTTATTAACTTCAATGAAAATAATAATATAAATAATATTATATTTCAAATTTTGCCCCTGTTCCTAGAACATTTGTTTGTATTTTATAAATACGTATTTTGACTACAATGTAGTCATCATCAGTATGAATTAGCTAATCGTAACTATCTCTGGGATATGGATTCAGTGATATGTTGCTTGTTGCTAATTTGGTGCCTGTGTCACAATGATATTAAAAAATTCTGTCCTTTTGGTTTCATTTCAAAAATTCTGTGGGGTTTTGTACCGATTTAAGTAGTTTTAGATTCTAAAACTACTGAATCTAAAACTACTTAAATCGGTACAAAACCCCACAGAATTACATGCATACGAAAGCATCTACATATACAAATTGAGAAAACAGATAATGAATTTAGACAATGGCCCAATTCCAAATTCTGATTTAATAAACTTAAACCATTTTCAAAAATAAAAATAAAAATCCAATACCTGAATGCCAAGGTTAATGTAGGTACACTCACTTTAGTGACAAAACAAACGCCGCATAGTCACCAAAGAATACCGCCAATAAATAGGTGGGGCTTTCCACACACCTAATCCAGTAGTCAGGCAACTTAAATAATCCTCAAGTCAGATTATACCCTCAGCCAAATCGTATAAAAGGACAGAATTTTTTAATATCTTGTGACTCAGGCACCAAATTAGCAACAAACAACATATCTCTGAATCCATATCCCAGAGATAGTTACGATTAGCTAATTCATACTAATGATGACTACATTGTAGTCGAAATACGTATTTATAAAATACAAACAAATGTTCTAGGAATAGGGGCAAAATTTGAAATATAATTTCAAAAAACCTAGAGTTCTCTTTGATTATTTTAATAATCTTTAATAATATAAATAATAGCTTAAATAAAAATGATAAAATTTCACATAGTATAATCAGTGTAATCAAACTATACGCTTACTAGTTCCGCTTAAAATCCGTAAAAAAAGGGCTATTGTGTTTAATCTTACATTCAGATTAAACTGATCTCACAATTCGTTTCGTTTGTTTCAAATTATGAGATATAAGATATAAGATTAGTAAAAATTAGTGATGCCGCAAGATGAGAGTAACATGTCTCTTATATTATATTGACTTATATATAGTTTTCTATCGTCGCGTCTCGTCTGATGTTTACAGTTGAAGATTTTCTTGAAAAAATACAATTAAAAATCATTTTTTCTACTTAAGTAAAAATTTTATTTAATTTTTATATTTTAATTGAAACAATAAATACTATACAAAAATTAAATAATTACCACCCAAAATGATTTGCTAATTTGTGATTAGAACACTTTAAAAAGTCAATTGAGATTGAAAGAGAGTACTATCGTCTGTCTCTCGAATATTTATCGAAAATCAGAATTCTAATTTTCTTCTCGTCTCTCTCTAACTTATACTCTCACCAGATCACTAGTAAATATTAGTGATAAGTTAAAACCTAAAATATTTGTAGTGAAATATTAGTCCTTTTTATTTGAACTGTGCTTTATTTTATTACTTTCATGGAATGCTAAGTTAATAATGATTTAAATTTAGTTCTAAGTATAATGTGAAATAAATTGGGGATATTAAAATTTATACGAAATTCTAAATATATACCCATTGTATTAAATGTTAATTGATTAAATTAACATTTGAATTGCCAAATTTTATTTACATAAAAGTCTTGCGATTAATAGATACGAATTACGAAACAGTATATTATTATTATATTCATAAATTTTAGATAGAATTAGTATTTAAATTACTTTGCTAGTACAGCATTAGTCTATAGTTTAGTAGTCGATTGCCAGCTAGAACATAGATGGATAGATAGATTGTAGAGGCTGCCCTAGACAGGCTTCACTTCGACCATGGGGTTAATTGTGATGCCTTAGGATGTGAGGATGTGAGTGGAGTTGAAGGAATTTCTGTGTATAGACTAGGAATTGGTAGGATATACGGCTGCAACCGACTATGATAGGAACTATGCCGATATTCATCTGGAGTTCGTGAAGGAAACTGCAGAAAACCTTCTCAAGCATAGCCAATTACTTCTTTCTTATCCATATGCCAACAGTTTAGTCAATTAACAGCCCAATTTTTTTTCTTAATAATTGCCTAACTGCCGATGTCGGGATTCGAACCCATAACCTCCCAGTTTCCAAGTAGGCACACTGCGCAGACATACCACCTTAGACCGAATTGCCAAATTTTATTTACATAAAAGTCTTGCGATTAATAGATACGAATTACGAAACAGTATATTATTATTATATTCATAAATTTTAGATAGAATTAGTATTTAAATTACTTTGCTAGTACAGCATTAGTCTATAGTTTAGTAGTCGATTGCCAGCTAGAACATAGATGGATAGATAGATTGTAGAGGCTGCCCTAGACAGGCTTCACTTCGACCATGGGGTTAATTGTGATGCCTTAGGATGTGAGGATGTGAGTGGAGTTGAAGGAATTTCTGTGTATAGACTAGGAATTGGTAGGATATACGGCTGCAACCGACTATGATAGGAACTATGCCGATATTCATCTGGAGTTCGTGAAGGAAACTGCAGAAAACCTTCTCAAGCATAGCCAATTACTTCTTTCTTATCCATATGCCAACAGTTTAGTCAATTAACAGCCCAATTTTTTTTCTTAATAATTGCCTAACTGCCGATGTCGGGATTCGAACCCATAACCTCCCAGTTTCCAAGTAGGCACACTGCGCAGACATACCACCTTAGACCGCTCGGCAACTTGGACTGGTTAGCTAGACGATAGACAGAGGTTGGCGATTCGAATCCCAGTCGATACACATTTCTTTCATATCAAATAATTGAAACAAAAATTAAAAATCATTTGAAATATTTAAAGGATTCGTTTTTGTTTTCGTCAGGTAAAATTGATGTGATTATACGATAGAGAAATGGACCACATTCTATCAAAATCTATTTGGTATTACTGTGTTTATGACATTTAGCATACATAGCTTCCTTCCTTCATATATAGAATAGAAATAACGGGTATACAGAATATAACATTGGTTTTTCAAATTGATATTGGTTGAATGAATGTTTGGGGTATGGGTCGTAACAGCAGCATCGTCTCGTAGAGCAACTAGCGAGCTGTGTTGGTGATATACGCAACGAGTGCACACAAATAGTACCTCTGTAGTTGTATAACAGCAAATTGATTCAAAAATTTAATACCGTCTTTATGTGTTTGAAAAGTAGAAGTATAGGGATGTTACGTATATACAAAGTATATATGAATATCGATGTATATATGCAAAGGTAAACTGACAATATATGAAAAAGATTAGGTTGTCGATCGTAAATAAACTAAACAGACTATATACACATCGCAAGATATTTTATTTCTTTTTTCTTGCAACTTCCATACATGCAATTTTAATCCATCATATACAATCAGAGAGAATATGATTCCGTATATCTTAATCAAATGAGACAACGTAAAATTTATCATTTTAGCTTTTAGAGAGTATAAAGGGGCAAAAAAAAAATACATCATATATAGTAATTAACTGAATAATAAAAGTTTAAAATACTGGCAAAATTTATGGTAAAACCTCAACACACATTTTTTATTTGTATTGAATCGAAGAACATTATTATTAATCTTTTTATTTCAAAATTACGTAAGAATGTACCAATTACCCTCTGGCAACATCCAATCTTATAATATGAATATACATTTAAGAGAATTACGAAAAAAATTTGGCCGAATATTTTCTGGTAATCATGAACCGATTCGTACTAGACTAAACTATTTAATAATAATAAATGTTTTTTTCTAAGTTATAGAGCCTTGATAGTATGAAAACGTCCAATTAGTAAAATTATATAAGATTTGTTTCCATATGTTTATTCAGACAATTGAATATACTTTTCCCATGGTTGACGCTTACTTAAGTAGTTCAAAACTTCTTCTGTCACTTAAAATAAACTTTACAAAACTGTACAATTTATATGGAAATAAATCTCAATTTTTAAGTGAAATTGGGAATCCCGGTGACGGACCAGTAAACAACGTTTCAAATTGGTTTGTCAAATTTTTTGAAATATATATTCATTAATGATGTATTATTTTAATCATTTTATCCGTATTCATATTTTGCAGCAAGAACTTACGTATGACACAAAGACTAGGAGTACACAAACAAGAAATGCAAAGATTTCTTGTCTTCGATAATTACCTTGTTATTAAAAACGTTAACATTGAATTAACTTTACATAAAAATAATGTTTAGCGATTTACTTAAAATGTAAAAATGAAGTATCATTTTTTTTCACTAAATCCACAAACAAACCTAAATGCTGACTTCGGGATGTTAATTGTAGCCAGCACAAATGGTGTATCGACTGTTGTTAAGTTGATTTTTTCATAAGTCTAATTAGTATAAGTTACAAGTTCAGTATGAAAAGCAAAGGAAAGTTCATTACAACAGAATTTATTAACACGGAAGTGATGCAGGAATTCATGAAGGAAACTGTGTTTTAACCCTCACCAAGATACTTTTTTTTTTCTTCTTAATATATCAATATATACGAATTTATATATGCTTTACGATTTAATGTGTGAGAAAAAAATACGCTTCACTAGGAAAAATAAACTATAATATTTCTCTTATATGAACATTGATATCGGATTATATTCTCGTTGTGAATAATAGATTAACGATATATTGTTGATAGGATACGATGGATCCTACTACAGTGAAATTATATCGACCCTTTTATCTCTGTAATACTTATATTTAAAAATCAAATCAGTGTGAACAGTATCTGACGGATTTAGGATAATTTCAATAGTTGATCTTTTTTACTGACTAGTTTAACGTTCTTTAACTAACTTTTAAAGTTTTTATGATGGTATTCTGTGAGAAATTTAGGATGGCTGAGTGGTTTTCTTTTCGATTTCATAAGAAATTTTGGAAGACATAAAGTAGTATTTTTAAAATGTCATATTAAAATTTATCTATATAGAAGAAAAATACCTGAGAACATACTAGTGTTAAACCGTCGACGTGAAATCGAAACAGAGTATAGAATTACAAAAGGAAGAAAATGAATGTCTCATCCGTCATATCAAATAGCTACAACTAGAATGGTTTGGACTGGTCCAACGAGTTCCTGATAAATGAAAACGGAAACTAGTGCTCAAACTGCTACAGATGAACGAAGAATCAGAAGGCCTCAAATTGATTTTTAGCAAATTTCCTCCAAAGGAAATGCACCTATTGTTTTTGCACCAATGTTGGAATTTCGTAAAAATTTCTTCAAATGGTCCATCGATCCTACCTATTAGATGTTAAAAATCACTATCGCTAAAATTTATATATATATATATATATATATATATATATATATATATATATATATATATATATATATAGATACATATATATACAACATATGTACTTTTAAATGTTTGTGGATTCTCTAGCGGTCACAGATTTATTCCGATTGGAATGAAATTTGATATTTGAGGCGCTATATGTATATATTTGAGGCGATATATGTATGTATATATATATATCAACATATATTTATATGTACTTTTTTTAAAATGTCTGTGGACTCTCTAGTGGCCACAGTTTTATTCCGATTGGAATGAAATTTGGTATTTGAGGCGCTTTTGGTATTCTAAAGGTCAAGTTCGTTTAATGGGTAAAATCGGACGAGAAGAAAGGGAGTTTAGAGGGAGAGGGAAACACAAAATTTGACTACCTCCCTTAATATTTGAATAATCGAAAAATTTATCAGGAGTTAAGTTGTAGGTACTAAGTTTTACTGTAATTTTGTTTCTTATCATTTTTCTGTTACACTAAAATTTAAGATTAAAAGTTAAAATTCTAAATATCTCTGTTCACATTAGAGTTTGAGAAAAATGATCAAGTAATGAATTGTGGCAAACTTGATTTTCTACAACTTTACTCTTTATACATTTTTCGATTATTCTAATATTAAGAGAAATATTTAATATTTTGTGTTTTTTTGACACAAATACATGAAATATATTTTATTGTAAAAAATTTTGATTATCGTTTCCATAGTAACTATAAACTATAATCGTTATACCGTTCTATTCTACAAATTTAATTTTTGCAAATATTATAGTCATATCAGATACTCATTTAGTGTGATCATTTTTATCACACTAAAATTATGACCGCTAGAGATTGATTTATGTATTCTAAGGAAATTCGCTAAGTTGACGCAGCTCCTGCGTAATGAAGTTTTTATTTTCTTAAAGCTTTAAAAAGAAAATCGCATATCACAACTATTGTCAACAAAATCGTCAAATTTTGTCTTATTAAGTTTGTGAAGAGGATTTTTTTAGAATTAAGTGGTACACTAACATAAAACCACTCCAAGTGGTCGTGCTAAACACACTCTGCTTGGAAATGGGCGGTTGTGAGTTTCATTCCCAACGGTAGCATTTTGTTCATATCATTATTTTTAATGCAGCGGTTTATTTTTAATGACTAAACTGTCGACGTATGGACAAAAACGAAAGTAACCCGCTATGCTAATGAAGGTTTTCTGCAGTTTGCTTTCACGAACTCCTGATGAATATTAGCATAGCTAATATCAAAGCCCTATCAAAGTCGGCTGCAGTCGCACAACCTACCAAAACTCTTAGCCTGCTTACAAACACCTTATCCTTAAGGGGTCGCTAAAAAAGATCAAGAAATGCCTACTTGACAGGCTTCGAACTGCCCTTCGCTACTATTACTAATATAAAAGAATGCTTTTATAAATTTCACATTATTCAAAAATGATTCTGAGCGTATAGGGCGTGAAACTCCAAGATCCAGTGCTATAGTCATAGCTTAACGTTTGTCAAGTAAGTTTAACAGAAGTTAATAAAGTAAACGTTTCTTTTTTAATTTACATGAAATCAAAAAGAGTAACAATAAAATTACTTTTCATAAAGAAATTTAAAACATTTTATATAGGTTTAGATAATTTGATAATAGTTTTTATTTAAAAAAAATGAAACGGATTTAAATTCATTTAATAATAATTCGGTATATTGGGAATATTATTTTTATATAAAATTTCTAAGCAGTACATTATATCCTTACCGTTTTGTAAAAGAACAAAAGGTTGAATATTATCCAGCTCACCAGTAACCATGAGTGGAATATGTGGATGTGTAGATTGTGGTAATATTCTATAGAATAACATTGTGAATTTCTTCTAATACGGTACGCGCGCGATATTTTTTAGTAAGTAGGGTAGGAAGAGGATGGAAGAAGGTATGTTAAAAATATACATTCCAAAGTACTTTCCATGCATCTTACGAGGTGTAATAGTACTTATATATATTATTATATCTATGTTAGGTACTTTATGAACGTGTACTGAATCCTTAAAAAGTTTGGCTCTTAATAAAATTTTGTCCACAAAATAATTATATTCACATGGTCATCAGCCCAACATAAAACTTCGTAAAAAAAATAAAATAAGCCCGTTTCTCCATATAAGTGTAAGAAAACTCAAAATAAATTATGTGCAACATCACGTATTGCTGTTCTTTTCCGATTTTTTGGCTTGAACGTTTTTCTGTTTAGTACAGTTCTTTCACAAAACGTCATAGTGGGCCCCACATTTCAACCTAACAACACACCCTTAAATTTCGAACTGGATATTTCCCTTTGTCGAATAAACGAATAAAATCTAGGTATATGTATTTGGCCAATCAATTTTACAATAATTGTTGACTTGCATTGCATTGATTTTCTACACGATAGAACTGCAGTTTGAGAAAAAATTTAATTTACTTTAGCCGAATGGTCTTGGAAATTCAACAAACAATGTGGCTAGAAATTCATCGAAAACTAGTCAACGGAATTATTTTATTTTATGGGGAAATTGCAAAGTTTTAGGCAAGAAGAGAACTAACGCAGCTTTTTAAATTGTGTGTATATCTAAATGTGTATCTATGTATTTAGATGTGCAGGCAGCTATTTGAAATAATAATGCCACAAAATCTCCCCAGGGTAATATATATCAGTCCTTTATAGTGAGTTATACTCTATATATATATATTCTAAAAGAAAACTGCTGTAGATATATTTTCACGATATAAAAAATAGTCAAAAATATAAGGAAAATATCATCCAATTCTTGTACATAGAATATTTATTTTTTTTATTTTTTATTTTTATTAATAATTATTTCTAAGGTACACTACGATCAGTAAAATCAATATTCTTACGATGGCAAAATATTGAAATACCCCTTTGACTGGCAAGGATGTAAGCATATTTTTTACGCCAACCGGACTCTTCCTACGTATAATAATAAAAGCAAAGAATATAATTAAATTATTTTAACACGTTTTTATTTAATTAACCAAAAAAAAAACAATTTCTCGAATCACTAATATATTTGACAGAGCTTTAAAAATACCCCAAGCTTTACCTTATTGTCACATGTTAGTGATTCGGCAGAAAAATTGTATTATCTAGTTTTTAGTTTACTACATAAATAATTTTAATTCTATTATTTTCTACAGCTTAGTCTGTATTTAATAATATGAATTTTTTTTTAAATTTATTTTTTTATTTTAAAAAAAACTCCGCTTCCAATAATTCAAATATTTATCAATTGTACCCAATTTCTATTTCTGAGAATATTTTTTAATTTCATGTATTTAGAGAAATATTCAATATATATCGTCAAAATATCGTCGAATACAGTTTATTCTTTTGTCAAGTGATGTATATATATAGTTTACAAAATTTCAAAGCTCTAGCTCGATTAGAACTAATCTAAATTTTGATTGCAAGATCTTAACATGCATACTACTAGTAGTAGTAGCAGCGGAGAGCTGAGGTCAAAGCCTAACAAGTAGATCATTCTAGGCCTTTTTTACCAACCCCTAAAGACAAGAAATTTGTATTCAGACTAGGAATTTGGAATTTGCTTTTATGACTGCAGCCGACTTTGATAGGAACTATATCAGTATGCATCTGTAGTCTGTCTGCGCAGTATGCCTACTTGGAAACTCGGAGGTTATGGGTTCGAATACCGACATCGGCAGTTTGTCAATTATTAGGAATAAAAGAGGGCGGTTAATAGACTAAACTGTCGCCGTATGGACAAGAACGAAGTAACCGGCTATGCTTGAGAAGGTTTTCTGCAGTTTCTTTCACAAACTCCAGATTAATATCTGCATAGTGCATATCATAGTCGGCAGCAGCCGCATATTCTGCCCATTCCTAGTCTATACACAAAAATTCCTTCCACTTCACTCACATCCTCACATCCTTAGGCATCACAATGGACCTTATGGTCGAAGTGTAGCCCGTCCAGGATAGCGTATCTATCTTTTTAGAACTATTCATCTGGAGTTCGAGAAAGGAAACTGCAGAAAACCTTCACAAGCATAGCCAGAGACTGTTCATACGCTAACAGTTTAGTCAATTAACCGCTCCATTAAAAAAATAAATAAATTGACAAACTGCCACCGTTGGGAATTAAACTCACAATCTCCCATTTCCAGGCAGAGTGCCTTTGTGTACTGCCTCATGGACTGATAAACAAACATACTAACAAGGCAAGTTATATAAAAGTTTGTATCAAATTGAATATGTGTAAATACGATTATGACAGTTACAGGTGATTTAAATTTATTTTAAATCACTTTTTTAAAAATTATCTAAATGATCTTAATTCATGATACGTTGATACATACTGAATTTAATGTTCAACTTTCATAATTGGGTTTTATTGTCTAAAAAAAAAAAAACCACACTTGTTATTCAAATGTCTATCTTGGTAGAACCACTATAAAATTACCATTTGTTATATAATATCTTCACGAAACCAATAAAATATCCACCATTTAATAATAACAAAACAATCATAAATTTTTATACCATTTTTCATAAAAGGTCATTCATTATCCATAGAATAGAATATATTTTGACATTTAAAATATAATAATAATACAATTTCATTAAAATATTGAACCATAAAACCTCACATAACTCGGTATTATGATAATTGTTATGTAGTAAAATGAACAACCAAAGTCGCCTTGTAATATGTATGTATGTGTAAATTGAAACAAGGGAATGTTTTAGAAACGGAAAAGGTTGTTATTTATATGTATATATGTATATGGTGGAGACATAGAAAGAGTAAGCGAATATCAATGTATTTCAGGGTGGTGTATACAGTGAAAACCGTTAATAAAGAGATTGAAGGTATGTACCAAAATTATTTGTTATTTTCGATAGTCGTACCCTGTACAAAATAAAATAGAGGATCCAATTACACCACGTAGTTGGCCGTTACTACCTACTGGTTATTAATAGAATAGCACTGGCAAATACCAAGAAATTGACAAATAAAACTATTTATGTTGAACTAACTACGAACTAAGAGTTATCAAAACAAATGAATATTGTTAAATTGTCTGTTTATACTTTATTTAATCAAAAGTCTCAAAACATTATGAAACTATAAGTAATTGGTAAGGATATATTCTGTTGTCAAACCACCAAAGCAGGTAGTTATGATCAATGTTTACATAATAAGTGCATGAGAAACACTATGTATTTAGAGTTGATACTGAACTTAGGGCTCAGCCTTGGCGCTTCAAACGAAAAAATTGCTTTGAAGGGCATCGTGTAGGGCATCTAATGAAAGCTTATTGAAGCATGAATTAATTAATCAGCAATATATAGGGTTTCCCACACTTTGGAATAAAAGACGACAAAATACGAAAATTTTTAATTAACCTATCTAATCTTATCAAACCCCCCCCCCTCCCGACCTCTCTCACATTGTTGTGATGTGATAGTCAACTTTGAAATCTTAAATGGGAACCCCAATTTTTTTAAAGCAGATTTCGATTCTCCATACAAAAACAAGTTAGTTTTATTCGATAGATTTTTCACAGTAACGGCTAAAATTTATTTCGTAATTTTTGCAGAAAATTCGACAATAGAATGAAAAATAATAAAATACGAGTTCATTTACTTGAAAAATTCATTCAATAGTGCTAAATCGAAGATCTCCTTGCTTTCATGATCTGGGGAAGTAAGAGGAAACTATGAAATCTTAAATGAGTACCTTTTTTCTTTTTTGTATGACATAATTTTTTTCAAATACTATTAGCACCCAGTTCTAGGGATAGGAACAGAAAACTACTACATTCGCGTCGTTGTTCTCGGGTTACGTTAAATTTATTTTATTATGTAAGTTCAACATAACAGCACCATCTCGAATCGCGAATCGATAAAAATATTTTTAATTAACTTATATTTGCATGAAAAATCTGAATATAATAAAAAAATTAGAAAAAAAATTGGAAATAAAAATTGGGGTTCGCATTTAATATTTCAAATTTGACATTTCACTCCCACACAAAGTTTGGTGGGTGGGCGGCCGTCTGTGGTATCATTGGATAGCTTCTTTAAAAATATTAAACGCTTTATTTTTTCGTTTCATTCTAAAGTGTTTTCCTCGAGTTATTCGATCGTTTCAAGACTTTTTAGAAATCCTGTTTAAAATGTGTTTTATTTAAGCATTTTTTTTAAATTATGGTGTGGGGTGTCAATTAAAAGCATTTTGGGCTCCAATTGTTATCAATAATTATTTAATTTAAAAAGGTTCAAACATTATGCTATACAACATTAATAATTCACAACTCTACAAAAAAATTTGTTGTCTTTGTCCTTAAATTTATTTTGTGATTTTTTCTGTTCATTATGCTCCAAAATAAAGGAAAAGTACCCATATTTCATATAAAGTTTGCTTCTGTAGAAGTTATGATATAATTAAATAAAAATTTAAACTATTGATTTTCTAAAATAATATTCAACCGTTCATCTGGATACAAAAGCAACCTTTTTCAGGCCAGATAAATTTTTTTCGTCGATAAACCTATTGATATTTCATAACCTCTAATCAAAGTCAAAATTCGTGTTAAATAAACCTGTGATAAATTTTTTCCATAGAATAGATTTTTAACTACGATTTATTCTAATAAATAATTACTTTTTAGATTGTACTATTTCTAAGAAGTACTTTTTCGTATATGAAATTGGGAGCAACTAGAATATATATTTAGTCCTAATCCATCACACACAACAATTTCGATATAAACAGTTTTTACTGTGGTTGGGAGGAGACTGTATGGTTTATGTGTATTGTTATGTATATGATAAATATCATCATTGAATTTGCTGCTGCTGTTGTTATTCGATTCGATTCAAAGTTCGAAGGTATTTATGGTATTTGTGAATTAATTATTTGTGTTATATAAATGTTTATATTATATAATAGGTAAATATTTGTTTTTGATATTGTTTTAAAGGAAATTAAAGTTCTTATCTCATTCTAACAATTTTGTTTGTCCTTTCTGTATATTTCCAATAATATTATATAAATTAATTAATATGTTTAAGATGATTAGTCACAAATTGATTAAAAAATGTTCACTTACCCTCAGTGAATGGTTTTAAAATTTAAAAAAATACCAGAAATGTAAGACTTAACAACATACCTGAAACAAAAAGAAAATAACTTAATTAATTATAACATTATGAAAACAAGACCGATTATAAAAACTTAACGCTTACAAATTGAATTCTTATTTTTAACACGGTCATATTAGATCGACCTGAATGTGGGTTTGTAAAGTAGTCCAAAAATCTAAATTTCTTAGATTTTGGATTTATACTTCTAGTAGTCGTATCCATTTGAAACTTTGTAAATAAATGTATTAACATGGGCAATACAATAATATGGCACCATGGAGATGGCCTGATGATGGAGCTGGAAGGTGGGTAACATAAACATCATTAATGGGCAAAATCCAATAAAAATTTATCACGTAGGAATTACATAGGCTATGCAAATTCTATCTAACCAATTGAGGAAGAAATCATAATGCCTGTCAAATCAAGTTACCATGGTGAAAATTGTTGAAAAAAGAAGTTAGTACTGATCTTAACCTAAACATAAACACAAACATACGGGCAATTAATATACTTGCATTTCTTTATTATACCCAGTATATGTAAGTATACAAGGTATATTAAGTTTAGTCCCGACTTAGTAACGCTTGAAAATATTAATCCTAAACATTAATGCTTTGAATGGGTCTTCTTAAAATGGCCTAATTCAGCCATTTAGGCATGTCCGTCTGTCTGTGAATGCGATAACTGAAGAACGAAAAGAGAAAATGAGCTGAAATTTTGTATAAATGTGTTCTATGGCAAAAAAGTGAGGTAAAGTTCGTTAATTCGCAAAATCGGAACATGTCTCCCCCCGCCAGAGGGGAAAATATACATCTTTGAAACCATAAGAGATAGAAAAAATCTTCTTCATTTTAAAATAAACAGCTTTTGTTTGAAAATTTTTCAATAGTTTTCTCATAATTTGTGATTAAATGTTTGAATTCACATGGCATAGTTCCAGATTAATAGAGTCTAATTTTCACATCGGGATATGTTAAAAATATGTCAAAATTGTACAACTAATCTGATCATAATCACTTTGTTCACTTTCGTACTATCATTTACTAAACGAATCACCTTTGTTAGTATAACATAACCAAAGGGCAACCACGCAAACCACGGATAAAAAAAATCGAATAAAAAAGTTTACAATAACTTTTAAACATATATAAAGTTCAAAATGATCTTTCATGACATTTTTACTGATGTATTCCAGGAAACGTACCTCCAATTAACTATGTTCCCCTACAAGACTTAAATAGACGACCCGAAGCCTAGTTAATGAATAATAAAATAAAAACTTCCAACATATATTACTATAGTCAACATCCACACCAGCATTTTAATAATTAATATCAAATTAATAATAATGATAATTGTTATTATAATTTTGTGATATATTATTATTTTAAATGAGATACACAGCAATGATTATTGCAATAGTCAGCAGTATTTAGGTGTATGTAATCACAAACTAGGCAGAAACCAGCAACCCTTATATACAGAATAATACATTCGCAACACAACATCGAAATATGTTTAGTTGTGTGTTATATATAATGTCACAAATATATATTTATATTATTATTGAGTGTCTTTTTCATAACGTGTTTTATCTATTGATAACAAAGGAAGAGGAGTATGAGTAGGCAAACCCTTGCGTCACTGTGATCTTAAATATCGATTGTGACATTTCCCTCTTTATTGTGATCTCCAGGATAGGGCCATATCCTAGATAAAACCTCACTTACTAAGTGAAAAACTCCACCTAATAAGTTTAGCCTATTCAGGCGTCGACAGCCTCACAGCTGCATAGTTGATGACCCTTTGTTTCTGGAACCTCAACACTAAGCGAAAAATATCATTATTGCCAATCTTCATAAGATGATACCTCAGTTGGCAGTATGTAGACATTTGATATTGTGTCAAAACTTGTTTATTTTAAAAAGAAGATTTTTTGTTAACAAATTTCTTACGGTTTCAAAGATGTATATATACCCCCCCCCCCCCCATCGAAGGGAAACACGTTCCAATGGATTCAAAGATAAGCAGTTTTGCCCAAATATAGTCAAGTTTTGCCCATGAACGAACTTGACCTCACTTTTTTGCTCTAGAATACAATTCAGCTCGTTATATCTTTTCGTTCTTGAGTTATCGTATCCACAGGCACGGCAGACGGACATGCGGAAATGGCCAAATTTTATGAACACATATACCAAACATTCATGACTACGATCAATATTTTTAAGCGTTAGAGTCGTGATCAAATTTAATATACCTTGTATATTTGCATATACTAAATAAATTACTTAATAGTTTTGGGGAAGAATTGTCTTTTGGATTAAATCTGTAAATTGTTGTTTGAGTTTTTTAATATGACTTTTTGTGCCTTTTGAAGTCGGTTGAATTTTTTTTTAAAAGTTTTTTACAATAAAATATATATTTCATGTATTCGTGTCAAATAAACACAAAATATAAAATATCTCTCTTAATATTAGAATAATCGAAAAATATATAAGGAGTAAAGTTTTAGAAAAACAAGCTACAAATCATTACTTCATCATTTTTAACTCTAATGTGAACATAGGTACTTAGAATTTTAACTTTGTAAATATTTCTGTAAATATTAGTGTAACAGAAAAATGATAAGAAACAAAATTACAGTAAAACTAGGTACCTACAACTTAACTGCTGATAAATTTTTCGATTTTTCAAATATTAAGGGAGATATACCAAATTTGTTGTTTCCCCCCTCTAAAACCCCTTTCCCCTTGTCGGATTGTCGGATTTTACCCATTAACGAATTTTACTTTTAGAATACCCAAAGCGCCTCAAATACAAAATTTCATTTCAATCAGAATAAAACTGTAACCGCGAGAGTCCACAGACATTTAAAAAAAGTAAATATATATATATGTATATATATATATATATATATATACAACATACATTTAAACAAACATTTAAAAAAAGTAAATATATATATGTATATATTATATATATATATATATATATATACAAATTTAAGCGATAGTGATTTTTAACAACTAATAGGTAGAATCGATGGACATTTGAAGAAATTTTTACGAAATTCCAACATTGGTGCAAAAACAATAGCTGCATTTCCTATGGAGAAAATTCGCTAAAAAAGTAGATTCCAAAAGAATTAAATTAAGTAATAAAAATTAAATTGTTAGGAAGGATATTTTATTTCTATAGTCAGAAATTCACTCTGTGGTGGTGTCAATAAGTCGATGTGGTTGTTTTTTACCTCTCTTTGTCTTTAAATCGGTTCTATTTTATTAAAAATATTTATATTTGTCACTGCTTCGTAGTAACCATTTCAATTTCCCATACTTCTCACCGCGTCCACCAAATGCCTACTTACATTAGTATTTTACTTTGACTCAACAAAATGCGATTGTTTCTAGTATATGATTGATTGACATTAAGCAAGAATTTGGGAAATCGATATATATTTTCAAGACCCATATGTGAACAGATTTACTATACAATTTAATTAAATACATGCAATCGAATTGGCAACGAAGGTTCAAAATGGTAGCCACTATACATATTTTTGGAACACCTAGTATTATACATGAAAATCTGTAACCAGTAGGTAGTTGCAGCATTGCTTTTGTATATTACTAGTCAGCCTGTCTAGTTAGTTGGCTGACATACGTAGTTAAAATATGATATATGGCAAACTAAATACAATGATAGAATGTGAATTGTTTAGGACAATTCCATATACTCTCAACTCAACTCTAAACTCAACTATTTTGAACATGCAAACAAACTAGTTTAAAACAAAATGTATGTACGATGTGTATTTGTAATAACAATAACAATAATTATTTTTGAAATATTTTTAATAATCTTTTCAATTCAAAGATTAAAATATGTGCATATTATGTTTATTGTTGGTTATTATTCTGTTGAGATTATAATGTATGAAAAATTCACGACCATTCATGAAAATGTCGTGTAAGATTTAAGATTTCTCAACATTTTTTGAATCTGAATCTATCTGATATCTTCGATTAATATTGTAATTTTTTCATTCGATTGCACTAATTTAAATAATTCTTACAAGTCTTAGGAGAACTGTTGGAGTAGAAGTAAGATGATTCCAATTACCTAGAACCTATTTCTACAATAATTTAATAGACAGCATTTTAGGATTCAAACATTATTTTTCCTTATAAATTATGTCAAATACAAGTTTGTAGAGTTTTTCCCCAATTACGAACTCGTTTATTTCTTAAACACGTTCAAATTCTTGAAAAATGTAAAAAAAATAGTACATATGAATTTTGTTAATTATTTTTTGAAAAACAGAAAAACGATTGCTTCCTATCCGTTGACCAAAATAAAAACGTTTTACCCTTGATAAATGTTTACAAAAGAAATGCAATCATGTCTTTGGAAACCCTCTTATCACGCGTACTTTCGTCCCTTCGCCAGCAAAGTCCTTATATATCAATAAAATTGGTAATATAAAATACGAAAATAAATTGTATCATAAATCTGTACAGAAAGCATGTGCTGTATTTTTGGTTTAATCTGATCAAAAAAAGTTGTAACACTTTAAACAAATTTAAACAAAACTTTGTAACAAATATTTACGGTTAAAGACTTTTTCTAACCGTTTAATTTTTCACTTATTGTAAGAAGCCTCAGATATCAACGTGCATAGAATTCAATTTCGAACCAAATAACTCTCTAAAAATGTCTTGGAAGTCTTTTCATAGATGGCTGCAAATGTGAGAGATAAACTCAGTTTTTAAAACCTACTGGGTTCCCTTACACAACAACAAAAAATAAAATCGTGTCCTACCTAAAAAGCAAAGTTGGGTTACAAAATTGTACCAAATAAACGACTTAACATGTTTATACAAAATTGTAATTTTGCCTCAGTGATAATTACTGAAATCTGTAGTGAAATAAACTATTTCAGAATAATAATAATAAAATAAATAATATAAGTGCATAATAATTTTGATGAACATATCAAATAAATGCCCACACTAGGCAAAATTCTATGGAATATACAGATTGTTGTAAAGCCATCCCAGTCATTTAGAATGAAATTATAATAACAATAATATTATTCTGTCAGACCTACATCACACTCCGCATACATAAACATAAACACACATACATATAATATACAAAACATAAACATGGGCCACCACAATATGTATACGTATATATATATATATATATATATATATACCGGGGCCGGGTCCGATTTTACTACTATTAAATCACCCAACCTAATTGTGAAAATATTTTATACACATTTTATCATGTGTAGTATGTTTTTGGTTTTTGAATACAGCATGAAATACAATTAGGGTAAGTGAATTTGGGTGTGTTTGAGATGCTCATCAACATTATTGCAGGCCATCATATGCGGAAAAAAAACTATCACATTTGAGATCTTTTAGTTATATTTTACTAAAATACATTTATTGAAATATGCAATTTAAAAACAGTCAGTAAACATTTTTTAAATAAAAATATCCCTGAAAATTTATAATATGAACCCGAATATAATTTATAATATAAACCCTTTAACCCGAATACGTTGCTCTTCGAAAAAAGATTCCGCATGCCACATGATCTCGGTTACAACTAATACTGTTGTTTTCTTTTTTTTTTCTATTTAAGTTTAGTTTGTAGGGATGGCTTATCCATCCAATTTAGGTTAAGTTTTATGTCAATAGTTTTTGTTTTAAATTTTTTCCATTTCTAAACGATGTTAAAATGATTTTATAATCTCGATGTGTATAATTTAATAAGATGACATATTATAGGTAAAGCAAAGGCTAGGAACTATAGTTTTAAGATGTATTGTACTACAATTTATGTTAAATGCTGATGATCAAAATATACTTATTCTATCTATAAAATATAAAAATCCCTATATTTTAAATGTTTTAGCGCTACCCGATCTGTAGATATCGGTCGCAAGATTTTTGAACTTAGGAAACTAAAAAACGGGAAAAACTAGTGAAAATAATAAACCTTTACATGAATTTTTAGTTTTAAAAGGAAGAAGAATTGAAACATACAGTACTTATAAATAAAATTTATATCCGAAATATATTTGAATCGATGATACTCATGATAAAAAGTGGGTCATCATTCTAAAATATATTATATACCTGTATTTATAGGAAAATATTAACACTAAGTTAAAAAAAAAAACATAGATAATCCAATATGTTTTTGCTGGATTGAATAGGATGGAAAAACCCAAATAAAAAGTTTTATTAATTTCGATATACTTTTTTAAATAAATACCGCATTCCAAATTGCGATTGATCTACATGAGTTCTATTGCATTTTCAGACTGAAACAGGCAGTAAAGATTCATCGCCATCGATCGGAAACTCCAGCATTTCTACTTTTTTCTTATCATAATACTTGTATTAACTAAAACGAAAATATTTTGAAAAATGTATTGAGTATATTTTGTGCACAGTTGCATATTCATATCTCTTTTCAATTTCACGAAATAACTTTATGAGAAAACAAAATATATGCTATGCATTTGTTTACAGGAAGTATCCTTGTACGAATAGACTATTCCCAGTGGTCGTGCTGTCAATGGCACTCTGTTTGGAACTGGGAGGTTGCGAATTCTATTCCTATCGGTGACAGTTTGCCAATTAAATTTAATAAAATTGGTGTGGTAAATTGACTGAACTGTCGGCGAATGGAAAAGGACAAAAGTAACCGGCTATGCTTGTGAAGTCTTCCTGAGGGACTCCAGATGAATATCGACATAGTTCCTATCAAAGTCGGCTGTAGTTGTAGATACAAATACTTGTCCTATCCTTGTATGTAAAAAAGGTCTTAAACGGCCTACTTGAACTCTTCTCTAATACATCCTTTCACGAATAGTACAATAAATTTATATATAAAATATTTGACCTAATTAAGAACAACCATAGCAGATCGTGGGCTTAAATGGTTAGAGTAAATAAAGATACGAATTATATTCCAAAATTAATTGTAAGTTAAAAAATCCACTTAATTGTTATTATGCTTAATACTTAAAAAAAAAATTAAGTTCTTTAATTATTATTTAAAAAAATTATATACAAATACAAACAAGATTTGTTTATTATTAAGAAAAACTTTTAGTACTACAAAAATTACCCATTTGGATTTATATTTTATAATATAATAAGGATATATATTAAAAAATTATTATGGAAAAAAAGATTCTCCTTAATTCCTCGCCTATATATAGAACAACAACGCATTAAAAAACGACGTGAAAAACGACGTTTAATACATTCATTTGCGTGTGTATGTATGTGTCTGTCTGAATTTAATGCCAATTAATTTTAATTATCACATAACATTTCTGGAAAAAAGTCAAGTTTTTATTATAAATAGGATTGTTTTGTCTAGTATAGAAAAATAAACTAAAACAGTTATAGTTTGATCTTATGGAGGAAACCATGCATTATTTATTATTTCATATTTAACTCTCCTGATGAATCAATAAAGATCAATTATATCTTTCACATATATTTATTATTTATTTATATGTAAATTATCAAGGTTGATAATAGGGGGAAGTTATAGTTGTTATGCAACAATTAAAAATGATGAACAAAATTATACTAATAATTTAATGAAGACGCGATACCGCAACAACTTCATCAAGAGAGTTCCATCAGGAGTATTCCATATTTAACTCTCCTCATGAAAACAAAAATAATGTCGCTCGTAAAAAGTTACAGATTACTTACTATATCCGCCGAGTGTGTCAGAATAAGAAATAAATGTTGGAAATTTCTAAATTGATTTTTGATCTTAGTAATAATCTCAGATTATTTTCCAATAAGAATGCAGATTTTTCAGATACCAACAAAAGTTATAAATATCACCCGGATATCTTTAACTGTTTAAGCAGTAGAAAATTTTCAGCATGACGCCATTGCAGCAAGAATATGAACATATATTTACCAAGATGGGGTTTTTGTACAAAAACTGTAAGTAAATAGATAAGTAGAAAGATTGTAGAGGCTGCCCTGTGATGCCTAAGGATGTGGGGATGTGAGTGGAGAGGAAGGTATATTTGTGTATAGACTAAGAATTGGTAGAATATGCGGCTGCAGCCGATTATGATAGGAACTATGCCCATATTCATCTGGAGTTCGTGAAGGAAACTGCAGAAAACCTTCTCAAGCATAGCCAGTTACTTCGTTCTTGTCCATACGCCGACAGTTTAGTCAATTAACTGCCCCTTTTTTTTCTGTTTTTCTTAATAATTGACAAACTGCCGATGTCGCGATTCAAACCCATAACCTCCCAGTTCCAAGTAGGCATACTGCGTAGACATAGCCCTTTAGACCGTTCGACCACTTGGACTTGTTAGGTAAATAGTAACGCAATTCATAGTAATTTGTAGTAGATACATCTTTATGCTAAAGAAATTTGGTAAAATACTGAAACAGGTTGAGATTGTGTACTGTAACATATACATGCACAATGAACGTAGACGTGATGAGTGTTTACCTGAAGGACAAAACGTATTTATATTATATAACAAACATTCAGTAGCAAAAACAGATCTGATTATGTAGAGATACATATAATATATGAATATTATGATTATAATATTACGTAATAAAACACATTTTTACCTTTTTCTAGTTAATTTTGAAGAATTATTATATAATATAATAGGCATTAACTTTATATGGGTACCAACAATTTCTTGAAACGATTATGGCGGTTATAAAATGTTTGTAATAAAAGTTTTTCAACACTGTTGCATTTATTTTTATCATTATTAAGCTAATGAGATGTATATGTGTACCTATATTATTATTATTATTTTTGTTCATTTCGATTAAAAATATTATCATCAACTCCATGAATTTATGCAAGAGTTATAATACCTATATTAATATTCTAGTTATATTTTATTGACAATTAATATTTAAAAAATAATAATTAATATTTAATAAAGCAAACAAATAAAATGCATTTTTATACGCGTTTAATATTGAATATACTGCAAAGTATAATATAGAGCGATTTAGGTCTCGAAACACAACAAAAGAAGAAAAAAAATGTAAGAATCGTCGAATTTTTCCTAGATTACAAATAGCGATTTCAAGTGTCAATCTCAATAAATTTTAATGTCTTCCGATTGATAGTAGTGCGTATGCGGTAAATGTTTATAAACTATGGCGTATAGACGTAAAATATTGCGACTTCTGCTGAAAAACAAATTATTGAAAACTGAATTACTTAATCAGTCTAGTTATATTGGTCAGGATATCCGGAAAATGATTTGGACTTCTGGCGACGACTGGTTTTTATTTTTTAAATCGCTTTACATATCAACTACTTGTAATAGGGCGGAAAAAGCAAAAGATAAGAGTTTGTTGCACATATTACGGGCAGTTCAAGGCAAGTAAGTGCAGAGTGCAAAATAGCATCTTTGGAAACTTATTTTTGGAAAAATTAACGCTTTGCTAGCGTAGTCAACACAAGAGTTACGCAACGAACCATCTAATCTTCTAATAAAGCCCCCTCCCCATTTCTTCAACATGAACAATCGATCTACCAAGCACATGGAAATTGATGGATCGAAATTATTGCGTCCACCTTTTTATTTAAAACCTAGAGCCAAGTAGTCGCGCTTGTCTCTACTTGGAACTAGGAGGTTATGGGTTCGAATCCCGACACCGGCAGTTTGTCAATTTAAAAAAAATTAATGAGGCGGTAGATTGACTAAACTGTCGGCGTATGGGACAAGAACGAAGTAACCGGCTATACTTGTTAAGGTTTTCTGCGGTTTCCCTTCATGAACTCCAGATGAATATCGTCATAGTTCCTATCAACGTCGGCTGCAGCCGCACAACCTACCAATTCCTAGTCTGTATACGAATTCCTGATCCTCCACTCACATCATAAAAAAATGTAAAAGTAAAATTAATAAAGGTTGAAAAAAAATGATGTGGGTGGCCTCTGTTATAGTCCGTTGTCTCAAAAACGGAGGTTAAACCCTAATATTATTATTATTATTATTATTATTTAAAACCTGGACAGATCAAACAAACCTATCAAATAAACAGGTAGGCAGAGAGACTTTGCGTTTTAAAATATGTGGGGATTTCTAGCCGAGTAAAACCGACTCTCATTACTGCTTATAATGTTTCACTAATCAAAAAAACAAAGTCAGTCTTATATGTATTCTGATTGTAAAGGGGAATTGGTTGACATCAAAAACCCTAAATGTAACTTGTTGTAAATGTAAACTGTTTGCCATAGTAATTCAATTATAAAATATTCTAAAACAATAACATTAAAATCACACAGTAAATAACTGTACTAAGTACGATTGCGAATATTAACAATATTAACGAAATTAATTAATTAAAACAATGATATAATTTGATAATGTGTAGAATTTTTGGTTAATAAACAAAGACAATCATATATCATATTAAGAATGTAAATATGAAATAGCGAACATATTAAATTGTATATTATGTATTGTAAAATGGAATGTGTGCCGGCTCGTTTGTGTTTATCTAAAATTAATTGTTTGCGATATAGCATGGCATTTTCACCGTAAGAGGCAGCACCATCGTCACAATATATATATATATATATATATATATATATACATATATATATATATATTTATAAATATATTTATATATATATATATATATACGTATGTCTCATAACAAATCATTTATCATCATGTATGCGTTTTCCGAATGGTGTATATCCTTTCTTCTTGCTATAGTTTTTCACAAGCAACCTAGCTTGTTATCCAATCTAATTTCGTTACAAATACTCGTATATATATATATATATATATATATATATATATATATATATATATATATATATATATATATGTATATATACAGCATGTGACAAAAGCAATGAAAAATCACTTTTACGTGAATAAAAGTCCTTTCAATCTCGATTCGTAAGCATGCTTTTGTTTCTTGAAAAACGATAGGAAAAAGTAATTTTTTAACACAAAACCTGTTGAAAATCCACATTCAAGATATAAGTTGGTAAAACAAAATACACTAAATATAGTGAATAAACCTGTAAAAATAATAGTTTTTTTTAATCAGAAATCCTTAATGGGTTTATTTGGGTTGATTTTTCAATAAGTTCAAAGGAGGGTCCTATTTCTGAAGATTATAATGGTGTTCAAAAATACCACAAACATTTTTTCAGACAAGATCTACCTTTATTGCCTCCGATAGGTGGGCCAACATGGACTGTTCCTGCTGAAAAGAAAGATACATGAACTGTTTTTCTCCATTCACGAACTCGAAATCACTCTTTAGCTGTACATTAGGAGCATATGTGTTCACGGATAGACCGGCTGGTAGATATGCGTCAATGAACCAAGGAGAGAGTTTTATGGATACCTATGGAGTTTTATTCAAGGACGCAAATTATTCAAAAGCAAAAGCAAAAGAGTTATTATGATGAGGTCCCAATCTCATTTAACAATATACTCTATATTATGAGTTATTCTTGTAGCTCTATCTATATTCTATTGTAGCTCTATCTGTATCTATCCATTTTACATATTTTACATGTTTTTGTTTTTCCGAGATATTACATACAGCAGCAATCCCCGAGTAGTATGTGGGTGTATTTATATGTGTAATAGTTGTTTGTACTTGCAATAAACTATCCAAAATGTCAATGTATTTATGTTATGAATTTATGTTGACAATTCTAAATACCTAATTAAATAATATCTATTTGATAAATATCTTAAATAATGTATAGGTTGTCCTCGATAAATGATAATAATTGGAAAGAGGGGTATCGCAAATGGGTCTCTGTACCCTTCTTGAGAACAAACTGTCACCCGAAGGCGAGACGTCTCCGGATGAGAGGTGCTATTTTAAGCAGTTGAGGCTATAGAATTCTGTCGAGGCCAGACGCCACCCAGAAGGCCCACAACTTCTCCGCCGGGATTGCTCCCAGGATTGATGGATCCAAGGTTTCAGACCCAAACATTCTATACCTGACATCCTGCAGGCTTCTTCAGCTGCATATAACATGTATAGAGGTTTCATCGTCCTCCATACAAGTCCTACAAGTGGAATCATCAGAGATCCCCAAGTTATGAAGGTAATAGTTCAATCGACTGTGTCCTGTCAAGAGCCCCACCACCCTTTCAACTGCATTCTATTGAGTTTCAACCGAGCACAGTCGAATGGCCTGCACCCAGTCCCAGTAATCAAGATGAGCTTGTCGCAGCCACCCCTTGATTCGGGTCCTGGATAAATAATCTTGAAACAGGAATGTGGATACAAATGTGGGGGTATCTACGAAAAATAAATTACAGTTTTCGAAAAATAATAATCACGCCTTTATTGTGATAACTTTAGATCGTTACCAGGAAATTACTTAGATAAATAAATAAATACATCTTGGGGTCTAAAAAGTATTGCACTTGGACCTTATGGTCCATTGTGCTCTCTCTTCTTTTTCAGTCCGACGAGATTCGCTTCTCCCATATGTTAGGAGCTTGCTTATCAGGTCTTCCTGAAGGTGCAGGAAATTACATACGAGCCAATTGTAAACCCATATGGCCCTTTCTGATAACAATTCCTTGACAAAAATTCTAGTTGCAAAGCATTCTCCAGGTACTTTTTTGAGCTTTGTTTAAGGATAATTTAAATGAAGATTTCGATTCATGAAGGTCTGTTCATCGAATCTGTGCTGCTGCTTCAGTCTAGAGTATAGATCCATTTTTGTAACGGTTATAGACCTAATCAGTCTATTTTCGCATAGGCGTCTGTTCGTCCGTCCATCCGTCAACAGGATAACTAAAGAGACTAAAACAAAAGAGATAACGTGCGGAAACTTTGTATGTAGGTTCTAGAGCTAAAAAGTAAGGTCAAGTTCCTGAATGGGCAAAATCAAACCATCTTTGGGCATAACGCCATATTTTTGAAACCGTAAGAGATAGAACAAAAATTTTAAGACAAAAAGTTCCTTTTTTCGACATAAACAACTTTTGTATGAATTTTTTTATATTTATGCAACTAAATCAGTTGTTATTTCCACTTGTTTTTTTTTCAATTGTGAATGTTTGTGAAAACTAATATTTGATTTCCGTTATAATAAAAGCAAAAAGACACTAACGTATTATTCTGTTCAATAGAAAAATAATACTGAGGATATCCAGAGTCCCAAGGATCGATAATTTTCATGTAGTAGCAGTAGCGTAGGGAAGGTCGAAGCCTGGCAAATAGGATTTTGGAATTGACCCCTAAAGCACAAGGAATTTGTATGCAAACTAGGAATTTGTAGGTTGTACGACTGCAGCCAACTTCGATGGGAACTATGCCTATATTCATCTGGAGTTTGTGAAACCAAATTGCCCAGTTTTCATTTTTCCTTCCTACTTATGTCTTCAAAAACATAACGAAAATTGACATTGATATAGTATTGTGACGTTTAAGTATACATTAATAATAATATGTTAGACAGATAGATAGATTGTAGAGGCTGCCCTGGACGGGCTACACTTCGACCATCAGGTCTATTGAGATGCCTAAGGATGTGATGATGTGAGTGAAGTGGAAACAATTTTTCTTTATAGACTATGAATTGGTAGGATATGCAGGCTGCAGCCAACTATGATAGGAACTATGCCGATATTCATCTGGAGTTTGTGAAGGAAACTGCAGAAAACCTTTTCAAGCATAGCCGGTTACTTCGTTCTAGTCCATACGCCGACAGTTTAGTCAATTAACCGCCCCTTTTATTTATTTTTTATAATTGAAAAAACTGCCAATGACGGGGTTCGAACCCATAACCTCCCAGTTTCCAAGTAGGCATACTGCGCAGACATAACGCCTTAGACCCCTCGGCCACTTGCACTGGTATAATAATATGTTAATGATGGCTTTAAAATTAATGTCAATGATATGAAAAAAGTGACTCACCAAGCTAAATAATCCGAGGTGCCAATAAATCACCATGTATTTAAAAACAATTTTTCATTTTGATTATAAACCATTAGATAGGATAGATATATGTAATAATGTAGATATGCAAATAAAATATTTAGTATATTGTTTATGAATCATATTTTATTCTAAGATAGATGTATATACAAATAGGATTACTATTCCTAGTTGTATACACATTTATGTTATGTGCTTGTAACAACAATAATTGAATAAAAAAGGTGCACAAACACACAGGAATAGGAAAAATCTAACAATGACTTCTATACAACAATATTATTATTAACAATATTATTTGTCAAACAAGTGTATATACAAAGTAGATTTGTTGAAGAAGAAAAAAACCAAAAACAACACGATAAGGTGACTTAAAAAATAAATAGATTTATATATTTGGTGGCTTATTTATTTAAAAAAAACTAGGAAAATTATCTAAGTCTAAATATGCCTCTGATGGACAAATAATTGCCACAATGAAATCTCAATAATGGGCGCATAATACGACTGTGGTTTTATTAACAGATTTATTCGAATAAGAAAACCGAACCAGAAATACATACTTCTGATATGTGTAATATACCAGTCCAAGTGGCCAAGCGGTCTAAGGCATTATGTCAGCGCCTACTTGGAAACTGCGAGGTTAAGAGTTTGAATCGTGACATCGGCAGTTTGTTAATTATTAGGAAAAAAAGGGGCGGTTAATTGACTAAACTGTCGGCGTATGGATAAGAACGAAGTAACCGGCTGTGCTTGAGAAGGTTTTCTGCACTTTCCTTCACGAACTCTAGATGAGTATCAGCATAGTTCCTGTCATAGTCGGCTGCAAACCAGTCCAAGTAGCCGAGCGATCTAAGGCATTATGTCTGTGCAGTATGCAGTATTTGGAAACTGGGAAGTTATGGGTTCGAATCCCGACATCGGCAGTTTGTCAATTATAAAATAAAAAGGGGGGGGGGGGTTAATTGACTAAACTCTCGACGTATGGACAAGAACGAAGTAACCGGCTATGCTTGAGAAGGTTTTCTGCAGTTTCCTTCACAAACTCCAGATGAATATGGGCATAGTTCATATCATAGTCGGCCGCATATCCTACCAATTGCTAGTCTACTCACAAATTCCTTCCACTCCACTCACATCCTCACATCCTAAGACATCATAATGGACCTCATGGTCGAAGTGTATCCCGTCCAAGGCAGCCTCTACAATCTATGAGCAATATGAAAATACAAATAAATTTTTTACATAAAAGCATCCATAGCGAGACTATACAAGATTATGTTTTTATATGGAGAGTGAAATGAAATTTCGATTAGACTGTCACTTTTTTTTGTAACAATCGGCAATCATCGACATTCGTGTATTAAACTGGAATGTGGTAAACATAACAGATTTTGTCATGTAGATTAGGAAACCAGAATTCTGTGTGAATGCGATAGTCTCTCTCTCAAGAAGAAACAACTTTAAAGGAACCCAGGAACAATAGATAAAATTGGTCGCGGTACAAAAGTTTTTTATAAGACTTGCTCCTGACTCAAATCGGATCTAATTTAAGGAAAATTTAACTTTGAATATGAATATTTATTGCTATTATATATAGGATATATTTTCACATCGTAGCTGAGTCCCGGCCTAAAAAAAAATTTTTTTACTTGGTTAAAAAAATAACAAGAATCTAATTCTTCTGAAATTTTCAACTTTTAAATTTATAAAATAATATACTTGATTGATTGATTAATTTGTGTTGGGGTCTAAAAAGTATTGCACTTCGATCGCATGGTCCATTGTGCTCCCCCTTCTACTTCAGTCCGACGAGACTCGTTTCTCCCATATGTTGGCAATAGCCAGGAGCTTGTTTATCAGGTCTTCCTGAAGGTTCATATATTCGGGATGAGATGCACCGAATATCCTGTATCTGCTATAACCTAGCGGATCGCAGTCAAAGATAATGTGACTGGATGTTTGTTCCTCCTACTCACACAATCTGTACATAATGAACCCGTTATGGAGTCCCATTGTGTGCAGATGCTTCCGCAGGGAATAATGCCGGGTAATGAATCCGGTAACCCTCTGCAGTTGTATTTTATTCACCCTCAGTGCTCAGTGCATCGAGAGATACCTCTTTGTTGCACTCTGAAGCAGTACCTTCAGCAGTACCTCTGAAGCAGTGATCACGGTGTTTAGCATATGACCACTCGTTGATTACCTATTTACATGCAGTCCTTGTAACTCCTAAAATAGGATCTGGGCCTATGAAGGACATTCCGACTGCCTTCTTTGCTAAAGTATCTGCTTTTTCGGTTCCTTCAAAACCACTGTGACCCGGCAACCAGATCAATTAACATTGTTCCGTTTTGTCAGTTTCAGAAGTTCCTCCTGAAAATAATATCCTTAACAAACCTATTAGTATTTGTATACTCCATAGAAATACATAATTATAATAAATACATTCTATTAAATCAGAATCACTTATAGCTCTTTTTTTAAACCAAAAATAGTTTTATTCATTTCAGTTTTTGTTTTTTGATATATGCTGTCAATAATTTGGTAACCGTTTAACTGACGGAGTTTATTATTAATCGGCTCTTTGAATATTTGTTTCTGATTTCACTCAATACGTTTTCTAACATTACACAAATTGTATACAAAATAGAAAAGTGTGTCTGTATTTTTCTAGTAAGCGAATAAATGTGATGTACATATACATTTATATAGAGTCACACTTGTTAGAAATTTATGCAAATAGGATAGTGTAGATAATATAAAAAACTCTCAAAATCAAGTTTTGTACAGGTTGTATTTTTAAAAGAATATATATTTTTTTATTAAACACTCCATATATAGATACATATATTGAGGAACATCCAACAACTTTATAAATATATTTTCAACATAATATTATTTCGAAGGAAAATTTAATAATTAATAAGTTTTTAAAGTGTTTGTGTGTTATAATTTATCTCTTTTAAATTATTCTTCCTATAAATTTAGTTCGAAAATATGGTACAAGTTTATTTTACAAGTTCATACCGATAAAATGTATTATAATATAAAACCAAACCAGTCTGTCTCCCTTTTCAAGTTTTATAAATTGATGTTGAAAAAAAAAATTATTTTTTAAAAAGAAAACTGATAACAATTTTTTAAGTTCACTATTTAAGGCTAAGTTATCGTATATTGATTTTAAAAGAATATTTTGCTATCAAAAACTGTACTTCTTACGATATAAGGTGAAAAAAATATATAAACCATTACATGCGTATTTTTTACTAGCGGTCTTCAATGCAAACAAAATGTGAAATATCTTTTTTTCTAAAAACACACTAAATTTTTCAATCACTTTTTCTTTAGTAAATTATGTGTTAAACAAAAAAACGTGTCGGGTCATGAATTGCGCGAAAAGGGTGTCGTTAATTTAAATCTTGATACAAAAACGTTGACATTTTTAGCATATTCATTAACTTTCCCAAAAATGGCTTCGAATAAAAGTTGTCAGCATATTAATAAAGAACATTTTTATCACATCTATAAATAAAATTTAGAAACGATGACGGAATTGGATAGTTAGATGATGGAACGCGATGTCTTAACAAGTCTCACAAATTAACAAATAAAAAATTCTGATTTCATCCAGAATTATATGTGAAAAAAGAAAATTAAAATATTAACTAACCAGAGTAAAACTAAAAACTTAAGCAAGCTTTTTTTTAACTTGCCTTGATAGTTTGTCTGATGAGTTCCAATCTTTCAATCAGAATTTTCACTAATTCGACTTAAGTTAAAGCATCAGAATTTTATACAAGTGCATACTATAGGATATCGAATATCGTTCCACATAGATTGAATTCGAAAAGAATTTTGGTGGAAGTGTTGAGAAATATTTGAAGTAGTGGAAGCAGTGTGAAATTTAATATATTTTTTGTATTTTTAGTTTTAAAATAAAATTGAATTAATTTGATAAAATTTTTATTATAATAGACTAAAAAGTAAAAAAATAATAGAGGTAAAATAGTTTTTTTTTCAAGCATTTAGATGTGAAAATAAAACTTTTTTTCTCGAGTGACCGATATTTGAGTACAAATAAAAACGAATGAGTACAAATAAACCAAATGAGGGGTTAGAGTTTAAATTTTAGCTCCAGATTTTATTTATAATCACATATTCGCGACTCGTGGAAACTATTGTTTTTAAAGATTGTTAAAAAAAATTTATGATTATCATTTTAACCTTTCAATCGTAATAACTTTGCTAAGACTTGACCAAACTCGAAAGATGGTTCTCGCAGATAGATACTTTAACAATAATCACTTTAAAAACCTATAATATGACGATTTATCCGTATTTAAGTGTAAAGTGTATAAAGGTCATGAAATCTTCAATTAAACCTACGGTATAGAAACAAAAATAACAAAAGGAATGATAAAGTATGAAGAAACAAGTAGCATAAGCAAGCATTTAAGTGTGTAGCATCACACACAGATATGTGTGTGTGGGTGGGTGTGTAGGAAAAAGATATAGTAAACTACATAATATATCTACAATCTACAATTTTTATATACGACTTCAAAATCAAGTAACATCTGAGAAACACCTGACTGCCGGTGTCAAATAAAATAAAAATCCGGGAATGATACACAACAGACAGTAGAAGACAAGGTGAGTGGTGTTATATCATCCACCTACTACCCATCACCACCCCTAAAGGCTATTCTTGTGAAAAAACAACATGGCACAAGCAATTCCAGTAGTAGCATCAAGAAATGAGAGTTCATGTGCTACAAAAGTATAGAAGTAGTATTATTATTGTACATACAGAGAATGTACGAAAAGAAGTTAGGTAGAGTTGTCACCTTTCTTAAGAATATTGGCATTTTCAAATATCGAGTTAGACGAGATTCACGTATAATGTTCATTTACTCTTGACAACTGTCATGTAGGCAGAGCTTAAATCGATGGCTGCTATCCTCAAGTGATTTACTTTGCCAGTACATGTGAATATTAATGAAAACACAATTTTATCCCCAAAAATAATAAGAATAGACCAAGTGTGGCCAACTTTTGTGTGTGTAAAATCTACTTTTTATCTTAAAAATGTATCGCAATCCACTTGTGCTATTTGATCAACGATACATATGAAAAAAGTATGGCTGATAATTTGATTTTAGATGAATGATATATGGTTTTAGACTTGGTTTTTGCTAATCTATCAATAGTATCAATAGTATCTCGTACTGAAATATCCTGTATATCTACGTAAAAAACAACATAATTATTTAACGGGACAAAATTAATTCAAATTAGCTACAGATAAATTGCGAGATTAATGGGGAGACTGAGTTAGCGTGTCTCTAAACAATGAACCGTAGTTAGCTATATATAGTCAGGACAGAACGTTGTTAAGTCTTAGTTAACTCTAAGTATGTAAAAGCCAATTCCCACAGGTATGTAAATCCGAAACAAGAGTAAATACATTCGCTACTATTGGAAAAATGCATTTGGTACTATTGGGATAGTTTACTCGGTTGACGTATTTACAAAAATCATTTTCAAATTTTCTAGCTTGTAAGATTAAAGCAGTTTGTAAAATTATGACTACAATTTTTAATTATTTTGCTCCGTATGAAATATGTTTACAAGTTTTTGGCTCGTGCGTTCACACTTAAATCGTTTTTAAAAGGAAAGGAATAAAGTCCACAGTTTCTTTATTTTTTCAAAATCTTAAAACCTAAACTTCTTAACTTATTTTTTTTTTAAGTACGAACGACCGACCAAGGGATCGACTTGTTGACGATCCCTGGTATAGATGATATTTGTAAACGAAGTGATCAACCTTAATTGTTCAAATTCTTTATCAAAATGCAAATAGGATAGTGTAGGATAGTGTTACTTCAAGAAACATACACAAAAACAAAAATTTTCTCAATAATTTATACGTCCTAGACAGATTTGGGTGAATAATGTAAATATATATCAACGACATTTATGGTTTTTGGCCAGTACAACGTAAAATTTTTCATAATATGCTTAAAATAACAAGTTTTATTTTCGTTATTTTTATACCTTCGCATACAAAGAAACGTAGTTCTGAGGGTTATCAGCATAAGAACAAACATGAGGCGGATGCAATGACACCATAGTATGACCAACAACATGGGTTGGGTTTCTACTTATTGTATTACAATGTATAAGATAAAATTAAAAAACGATATTATTCTATAAGTTATTTTCTAGTACGCGTACCCGCGAAACAAATTCATAATGTTAAGGTAATCTCCCCTTCAATGTTGTAAATACTCACTGTTTATAAAACGTGTGTACGTATGGTATTATTTTTATACGAGTCTATACGTTTTGTGTTCCACGTTCGTTACGTTGTAAGTTTCCTTTTCCCTATTTTATCTGTTATTATTATACCTCTCCCACTACTACATTGGTACACCCGGAGTGTGTGTATGTATTCGTGTACACTTTGGTTATATAGTACATTTGGGGTATATTCTTTTTTTTATATAAAATAATTGGTTTGTTTTTGCTTATAAAACCGTTTGTTTTATACAGTAACCACATTTATATCTATGTGCTACAACCACATACTGTTATATTAAATCAAAACCTTGCTAGATTTAGATTTAGTAAAGAATCTGACCTAAGCAGAAAATACATATCGCGGCTAATCACTATAAATATAATTCTAATTTTTCCCCCAATTTGTCAATATCTACACGCACATTCTTACACATGTAGGTTACTTTTAGACAAATGTACGATTGGGACTATTGTAGTCGTCACTTTGTATTTTTTATAGGTAAGATACATCCCGATTTAGAGATGTAAACTTATCTTCTATAACTTTATTCATCGCAGAACTAACTCACCATAATGAGATTAAAAGTTGTGAATCTGGAAATAGCTCAAAAATTGTACTTCCAGCAGTGAAAAAATATTACAACATTTTTGAAAAAACTGAACATCACTAGATGCGGGCTAGGTTGCAAGGAATAAAATAGAACGTTAAGAAAACAAATTTTTAAACAAGGTACTTATACTTTTGTTACTTCAGAATTTCATGTGCTGGACACACGTCCGACCCTTAATAAATACATTTCCGTAATTACTTCCGTTCGACGACATGATAAATCAGAAACGACAAGAGAGAACAACGTGCAATTTTCTGTGTGTGTTCAAGACTTCGTGAATTGGCAAAATCAGAGCATGCTCCCCTCACCCAGGGGGGTAGAATATTGTGGGCCTATTTTGCTAAAGCATATAATTGGAGGCAGCAGATATACAAAGCTCGGCATTTGGTATTCACAGCAAACACAGTAAACCCCAAACCCAAAGTCTAGTGAAAACTCAATATCAATTTTCGACATCATCAGATAACTTCTATATAAATAAGGATAACCTATTTTATTCTCCCTTTTTTTGTCATGTGTGGTAAGAAAATATATTAGCATTTCATGTTTAAAGAACTTTTCCCAAAAATTTGATAGATTGAAAAGATTTAAGGGGTCAGTTATACATTTAAAAAAATTATAAAATGGTCAAAGTTTGATTTTTTTAAATTTGATAGAGGCCTATCCAAAGAGAATTATTACCTATCAAGAACATTCGGAAAATTTTACACCTAAATATAAATATTCAAAGTCACACTAGAATTTAGAATGTGTTAGAGTATTAACGCTCAGCTTTTATTACAACATTATGAAACAAAATAAACGAGACAGAAAAATTCTCGTATATCGTTCCTTGCATACTTATCGATATTAAATATTTTATTTAAAGATAAGTTACAAATCAGCATTCACGAGATGTTTACCAATAAGTGATAAAACTAACTTTATTTATCTTGGAGAATAAACAATATTAATATTTAAAACTTATTTCAAAACTATTACCAAACATTTATAATTATAAAAAAATCTTGAGCAATCGCTAAAGATTTTTCAATCGTAACTAATTTGTCTGGAGGGAAATATGAAAAATGAACATATTTTTAAGCAAGACTCAAAGACTAAAAAAGTCTGGTTAAGATGGGACACCCTAATTTGCATACTACGTTAGAGCAGCGCTGGGCAGACTCAGACTTTTGCAGAGTAACCAGCAAGGGACTGAGGAAATCTATTATTCGTAGTGCAGGGGAAAGGAACAGGTAGATTTGTATACTCTGCGTGAGAGTGAGCAAGAGAGGTATGTTTCGAAGACGGACGATGTTTAATTACAGAGTGTCTACCAATTATTGCAATCAAAAAATAAAAAAAACAAAAAAATTTTTCCGTTTTCGATTGTTAAAATTTTGCATGCATTTTGATAAATTTTCAATATCTGGAATATACGTATTTGTGGGTATTTACATTATATTTCCTAAATGTTTATCGGTAAGCGAATTTGGCGAATCTGATTTCAGATGTTTCATATGTGAAAATCCCGATTCACATACAAAAGAAGATGCGAAACAACTACTAAGGTATTTATTTATTTTTAATAGTTCTGGATATTCAAACGAAGATTAGTTCTCTGCGACGATTTCCCAAATACTTTTCATGCTCGTGTTCACGGATCCTAATAAATTATCATTTGTTGGGAGGGTAATCATTTCGTTTAATAACGCGCAATCATTGGAAAATTTTGTAGGAAACCAGTATTTAAACATCGTTCGTCTCACTTCGAAACATACCCCTCGTGCTGACTCTCACTCAAAATATATAAATCTACCTGGAGAGCACGGATACTCTGTAGAGTAAGCAGTGCTCAACGCTACGTTAGAATTTTTATATATACGTAAAAATGATAAGACAAAACAGACTCCTGCAATCGTGCTGTGTAGGTTGGTTGTATTATACACTAAAAGGTAAATTGTACAACTGTGTTGTAATACACAATAATATTCTCTTGTTCGAGTAATATAAATATAAAATGAAAATATTTATATTGAAATTAAATATTTAATTATTCATTAAAAATTTTAATAAACAAATTACGAATTAATTTGAAGAGGTTTTGGGTTATATACTTAGCAAAAAAAATAACAAAAATTGTATCAATAAAAGAAATAACTCTGTAGAGATTCATTTGTTTGTTAAAGTAATAAATACTAGCATATTTTATAAGTAAAGGATTACAAAACGGAAACACCCGAGGCAATTGTTGCGTGGTATTATCTAAATGAAAGATATAGATTATCCAAGGATGTAGATTATTCATCCTTGGATATAGATTATCCAAGATAATCATTATAGTCTACAGTAAATTAATAAGAGTAGTTTACTAATTTAAAAACAATCAGTTATATTTTCACACTAAAAATTACTATTAATTAATCAGAATCTGTTATATTGTTTTTGACTATGATGCCGCACAATGGGAAGAGGTTTTTTTTTTTTTAATTTATTCACTTGTCACTATTTTAATGATTTAATGGTTACAGTTCGACGAAACTATGGATGTATTCGTTTTGGGCGCTTACACGCTTTCAGTGTTCGAGCTTTTAAGCGCGATTTATTACCGTTCGTGTTGACTTTGGCTTCCTCTACTCTTGAAAACGCTTTCTCTAATCTTAAAAATGCCGTTCATTTGGTATAAGTACGTGTAACCGTCAGTTAAAATCGAAATGTAATATGTCGGATGAAAACCGTTTAACTGTTTTTCAAGCAAAAGAATGTTTGTTTTGTGACTTTAAAAATCCTAATATCAAACCAAAACTCCCTAAACTCAAACTACAAATTGATAAAGTATGTCAGTATTGTAGGTTTTTCTCATAAGATTTTGTCTGTTATGTGGGTTTTTTTGTTTACTCAGAATAAAAAATCAATTCAAAACATTCAAAAAATTAAAAAATTCACTACACTAAAATAAATACACTAAAGAAGGTGCACATGACTGATAAATAATCAAACGCTTATACAGTGTTCGTTTTGGATGTACGAATTTGGCGGCATTCGTATTTTAACTGGAAATTCAAAATTGTACATAAATATAACGTTTTCTAACGGCTAGATTTTTAATACAGTTCATAGTTTCTACAGAAATCTGCATTAACAGACTTTTGGAAATAAATTATTTATCCATAAATTTAAATTATAAAAAAAATGAAATGTTTTTAAATATCAAAATTTAGAAAAAATAATTATTGGATATAAATTGCCTATTATAATTTTTTGAATCCCGGACAACGCCGGCTTTTCCAGTAGAATATGTTTTCACATCATGTCTGAGTCCCAGGCACAAACCTTTTTTTTTAAATAATTTTAACCCAAAAAACTTTTACGAATCTGTTTAAATACACAAACAACAAATTTTATTCGAAATGTATCCAAAATAAACTCATTCAAACATTCAAATAATAAATATATGGATAAAAAAAAAAGTAAACAATCACTCATGTGGAATATCGTTAGAGCACGTCGATAGCACCCGACAAATACATTCGTATACTCACGTATCGTAATAATAAAATATGAAAAAAAAAACTTTTAGAATTTTCGCCTCGAATGCGGAAGTGAATGAAAGTAATACCAAATTTTTGAACAAAAAAAACAACATATACACATAAATAATTTTTTGGAGCTACACAGTAGATACGGAATTTCTTTACATTTTACTTCTAAAACAAAAATATACATTTTTTTGTACGATACTACAGGATGTTACAATTACTCAAGTTTCTTATCATATGTAGCTCTGTGATTATAATTAATTTGTGTGAATGTAAAAATTTTTAGCAAAATTAAATTTCCAAACAAAATAAAGAGAAAAACAATGTATATTTTTATGTTTAAAGAAGCTGTTACAACAATGGTGGATGTAGTAAATTTGACATCTGTTGGTTAAAGTTTAAAGGTAGAATGACTGGTAACAAACGCTACTTAAGTATAAATAGATGTTATCTATATGTATCTAATTAACCGATACTGTTAACCGACTTCAGTTGCGTAATATAGGTAAAAAGAGTGACTACATGTATTGGACGTAGAATCACGTAGTTATTATACTCTACGTCTATCAGATGTTCCGGCTATGGTTCAACCGCCTCATGCTAGGTTAATGACTTCACTTGTATCATCGCCCGCGACGGATAGGCATTAAATAGAAAACCAGAGCCCAATTGTAATTATTATTTTATTTTATATATTAATTATTTAAACTTTTATATTTGTTTAATAAAAAGTATATTGAAGTTAAACATTTTTATTTTTATAATATTCCCGAGAATATTACAAAAGAGAGTTGACTCATTAAGTTACTTAAAACAACAATTAAATTCAACAATATGCCACAATAATTTTGAACGAGATTTTTTGCTTCAATTTAAACATTTTCAGATTTTTAGTAGTTAGAAAATAAAAACTGAACTTATCTCGTCAAGTCGATAAAAATTCTTCTAGTTTTAAAATTGCCACATTTTTTACAGCATTTTTGTAGCAAAACTTAATCATATGAAACTAGCTGATAGTAATACTTTCTAGTATTTAATAATTTTCAATAGTCTAATTTAAAAAATTTTTATCTCTAAAACCAATATTAGAAATTTTCGTAACAATAATTTTATTTTGTTTAGTTCCGGAACATCTGTTCAAACTCCGTCCAAAATTCTCCACACTATGAATTTGTGCGAATAATTAATTTTCGGCAAAGTGTAATCTGTAATAATTTATGTACGACCGATACCTACATACAATATTTAAAAAAATGGTTATTTAATGTTTTGCTGTAAAATTTTATTATTTTTATTATATTTGATTCAAGAAACTGATTGTTTAGCCCTTAAAGTTGAGTGAACTTTGAAGAAATAAATGTTCAAAAAAGCTACATGTTTGTATAGTTTCATGCTTTTTCCTGGATGAAACCGTTTTCTAACTAAAATGCTATTTTAAATAAATGATTAAATATCTCAACGTTATCGAAAAGTTACCACCATGTCTCTGCTATAAAAGATCATTTTAACACACATTGTAATACACAAATCTTCTACTATTTGCTTCTTCCTACATATAAACAAAGACGCATGAATGAATATGGATACACTACTTACTTCACTTGTGTTTTTCATTTGTTATTTTGTTTTATTTCCATGTTTTCTTTTGTAAAAAAAAGGCATTATATTGACAAGAAGAAAAAAAGCAGAATCTAAATGAAAATTCATTGTAAATAAAAATGTATAAAGCAGAAGAAAAGAGTCTACAGGCACACACACTCCAACACAGGTAAGAGAGACGGCAGATGCCGTATTGAAGAAGAAAAAAAACAATTTTCATATAGCCTTGAATAAACAACATTTTTATGTCGATTTTATTTGAAAAATCAAGTAAATAAAACTGTTTGTTTAATCTTAATCTTTTAAGTAATCATAATAAAAATAGTTCGTTTCATTCATTCGTATTATACCTAAATATATAAAGACTTACGTTTTTGAAACGAAAAAAAAGTTTTCGTTTTGTAAAAGTTATTGTGATGTTAGATTTATCAGTGTAATTAAATCAGTTGTTTCAAAAGTATTCGTTTTTTACTACACTTTGTTGAATATATGTAGGATATGAATAACCTTCAAACAACATTATTCAGAAAATTCTAGACAATCGTAAACTCCACTATAAAAAATGCATAATCCATTATTAATTGAATGTTATTAAAGTCTCTTTTGGGAAGTCTTTATGCTTATATTATTGTCTATATATTATATGGGAGCCCTGTAGTATAAACTTGTGGTTCGACAAGTATTGAGCTAAACTGATAAGACTAACTTTAATTGAAAAGTAGTTTTCCATAGATACATTTTTCATAAATATCAACAACAATTTATCAATAGAAAACGTTTATCGAATATAATTTTATTTTCTAAATTATTAAAAGTTCTTCGTTCATATCTTTGGGCTTCTAAATCTTTTGGAACAAACAATTCGAAATGGGGAACTTAATAACCGTAATTTATATATTGTTTATAGAATGTAGATGCAAGCATGTGCGTATGGTACTTCCAAGCAGGTCTGGTGGGAAACATCTCGCGGCGTTACAAAGATATTTTCTTTCTACGAAGATCATCTCTATGTAACGTTATAGTAACCATTAGAGGACAATGGCTGGGGAGATAACTTGCTTATTTTAAGATCGCCAGCGTGCCATAACTACTAAGGGAGCTGCTTTTGAGAGAAGGAGGAAGACACGATGCACCCGCTTACTCTTTTTTGATAACCTCTTTGAAGTAAAGTCTACTGACGTCAAAGCTCTATTGCTGTACTTTAGGTATTATAACGGTCTAACGGTTAGCATCGACAGATATTTATTAATATAAACTAATTTGATGCCAGTTACATCATAAGACTGTGTCATAGGAAAACATTTTTTACTTGTTAATATATTATTAAATCGGTTGTTTTAATATTTTGAAAATCAAACATTTTTGTAAACAATTAATAGGGACAATTGGTGAACTTTATGGTAAATTGTATTATGCACATTTGAAATTCATTATGAAGTACAATATTGAAGCGAGGTAAACTAGAAACTTTAATAATAGAAATAAAGCCAATATGAAATCCTGTATACAAACATTAAGATTCATTAATATAATGCCCAAATGAATTAATAATAATATTAATAATAATAATAATACTAATATCGAAAATTTCAGATCAAATTAACCATTCAACTACTATCAGAGTTTGACTAATATGAGAGTAGCAGAGGATCAAAATTTACTTTTCTCGGCATAGGTAATTATCGATGTTTAGTACTGAAGTAATACTCCAAAATATAAAATTATGAAATTATTGTCAAATCTATTGATGGATTTACAAAAAACATTTATATAAATTTACATGCAATATGGAGAAAACGATCAAATCTGAAACAAGAAAACATATCTCTTTACAATAAATAGTACAAGAGAATATTATTTATTCTACGCCTATTTACAATGTTGCAAAAGGTATTCTATGTATGTATGTATGGATGGTTAAATGTATTATTATACGGAAAGAAATTGTAGAATTTCTCTAGAAAACAAGAAGAATAAACTTTTATAATTTACTTGTCATAAAATGAGGTTTTCCACAACATAAAATAATTTCTATATTTTAATAGAATTCATTTCAAAAATTATTGTTACTTGTTCACTCTCTCTCTCACTCAAATGAAAAGTTTTATTTTCTTGCTTTTCGTTTTTCCTAATAGAAAGTAGTTTAAAATTTATTACCCACTAATAAACAATTTTAATGAGATTATTTTCACAGAAAATGAATATTAAATTTTAAGTATAATAATGTTTTTTTTTTAAGATTTTATTATAACATAAAGAATATTGATAAAAATTTTCTTGAATTACCTATACAGTTTCATTTTAAATTTAACAAAATTTTGTAGCAAAACCTAATCATATGAAACTAGCTGATAGTAATACTTTCTAGTATTTAATAATTTTCAATAGTCTAATTTAAAAAATTTTAATCTCTAAAACCAATATTAGAAATTTTTGTAACAATAATTTTATTTTGTGTAGTTTCGGAACACCTGTTCAAACTCCGTCCGAAATTCTCCATACTTTAATCTCTTTGTGCGAATAATTAATTTTCGGCAAAGTGTAATCTGTAATAATTTATGTACGACCGATACCTACATACAATATTTAAAAAAAAATGATTATTTGATGTTTTGCTGTAAAATTTTATTATATTTTATTTATTACCTGTTTGCATAATTACGACAATAATTTTTATAATTGTATATTTTTAATTTTTATATTCATTCATTTTATATTCCTTTATGGAGATTTTATATTTTTTAGGTTTTACCAATATTTTTTTGTTTTAATTTATACAATGTTTTACTATGCAGTTTATTTAGGTACGTAAATATCTTTACATTTTTGTTAAAATTTCTTATATTTTTGTCATTATCATTTAACTTCTGATGAAGGAAATGTGTTCCAAAACTAGTAAAAATAAAGTTATTGTTATGCAAATCTCAAGTATTTGTTTTATTTAATAATTATAATGGATTTTCGTCAAGTAACTAGCCATTCAATTTAAAAAAATAAACAATATTTTAATATTTGTTTGCTGATATGCATTATGTTAATATTTTAACTCGTAAGCCCCCCCCCCCCTTTATCGCGGGGACATTAGTTTGTGTTTCTCTCTTACGGTTTCAAAGATGGACAGTTTTTTTCAATTTTTCCCAACATGGTCCGATTTTCCCAATTCGAACTTAACTTTTTGGCTTTAGAACATACTCACAAAATTTCAGCTCGCTATCTCTTTTCGTTTTTGAGTTATTGTGTTTACAGACGGGCGGACGGACGGATTTGCGTAAATGGACTAATTAGCTCATTTTATGAACACCTGAATTTTTTTTCTGCATTCATATTTTCCACCGTTACAAAGTCGGAATTAAGCTTTACATACCCTGGTACATATTATATACTGGGAATAAAAATATTTAAATTTTTTTTGCTTAGAACAAATTCATATGCGTATGTATAAAATTCAATAGAATACCTTGGAAGAAAAACTTAAAAATGACGTCGAACAATATAATTATTATCCATTGAGAGTTATTATATATCAAAGAAAATTCTTAAAGAAAACTTACTGTAATAAATATATTTTAAACGATTTTCCCAAGCACACACATATATATATATATACTAACTAAAGATGGCATACGAGTACATACATACTTTAAAAAGCTTTATAATAAGTTTAATAATAATTATTATTATTATATAAATTCCATTAAATTTCATTTTGTAATAAATTAGATAGAAAAAAAAACCGTAGCAAGCATTCACCCAAATGAATGTCCTCGTTGTCGAACCAATCGAGGATGGGGTATATAATGTGGCTGTTATAGTTTTAAACGTAGTCTGTACAATGTTACGAAGGAGTGTTAGTGGGATTGTGTAAAACTGGCACAAAAGACTCGCTTCTCTACAGTTCTAACTATTTGTTTTGTGTATTGTGTGGTATCACACAAATAGTCCCCAAGTGGCAGCAATAGTAAGCGAGGCGATGAACAAACTAAGTGGAAGTCATTGAAGCGACCAAACAAACGCGGTGGAGAATATTTACACGAAATCTGAAACTATTACCATTATTACAATAACTTTATATATATATATATATATATATATATATATATATATATATATATAGATAAATTTTCGTCGTAAGGTGTGAGGAGGGAATGTTAAGGTCGATCAATGTTATTATGGTAGGTATGTGTTTGCTCCATTGGATAGTATCCTATTACATTTTATACAGCATGTCTCATAAAATGTGTGTCGAAAGACAAGTGGAAGAGTTTAACACATAGTAAAGCACTTAATTATTTACAAACTTCTTTGTAAAGTAAAGATAAATAAAAACGTAAAGAGAAATACATTTTACAGATAAACATACTGTGAATACCAGAATATTACTGCGAATGTGATATGACTACTAATAAAAGGGTTTTGCCTCTGAGACACACAGTCTATAACAGAAACCACCCATATTATTATCTTTTTTAATCTCTATTAATCACAATTACATTACATTCAAGATGTAGGTGGAGGACAAGGAACTATATGCAGACTCGAAAATGGAATATTGTGATACATCAGTCAACTATGCTTATATAAACCGGAATTTTGTGAAAAGAAACTGCAGAAAATCTTCACAAGCATAGCCGGTTACTTCGTTCTTGTCTATACGCCGACAATTTAGCCAATTTACGACCCTATTAATAATTTAACCTAGCAGGAATTACGTTTTGTTTGAAAAAAAAAACTAATTTAAATCATGAAACACTGTTTCATATGTAAATTTTTCCCATATCGATGTTTTCTATAGTTATGCTGGTCATTAAATACCAAAGATTCGGTTTCATATTTCGTTATATAGATTATTTATATAATCAAAGCCTTGCTACTTACTCGTAATATGTACTTAGAAGATAAAATTCGGATAAAATTAATATTATACATCTTACACATAAAAAATAAAATTAATATATTTAAACGTTTTTTTTTTTTTACTGCACGGCTGGCTCTATTTAATTATGAGGAATAAAATATGCGTTTAAAAAAATTTCAATCGAATACAATTACAGTTAAAATTATATGATTGATTTGTGCCTTATTGATTCGGTTTTCGAAAAAATGCTTCAGATAAAAAGTTGTTCATTACAAATATAGTAACAACTTTGATTCGAAATTTTTTTTCCAAAATCAATTGAATAAGACACAAATCAACTATAAAATTTAAAAAAAAAATTACATCAAATTTTGTGGCGAAGTGTATCACTATTCACAGAAATGTGCTTAACGTATATGTTATGTTATTAGTATTACATGTGCCCACTTATAAAAGCCGGTCCTAGGTGGAAAAAATATACAAATGGAATGGAATAAGGTAAAAATTATTGATCAAAAATTTTAGTACCTGGAAATTGTTAATGGATACATAATCCAGCTTAGTTCCCATGTATACTATGTACACTCGACTGACTGACTGACTTAATTTGTCATCAATATGGCGTTGGCTACAGTACATATCTCTTTTCAATTTATTGAATTCAAATTAGATGTATATTGATAAATACTGTAGTCAGTTGACGCCATATTGATGACAAATTAAGATAATCGACCGTATATACCTTGAATTAATGCCCAATTATTTTGCAACACTTTGTATATACATCTCTTTTTTTAACGTTTTACCCTGCTTCCTCTTTAATATTATATTTTCAATTCAAATGTATGTGAATATATTTTTTGGTTTGAGGTCAAGTAATAATTTTAAAACTATTCAAAAATATTTTGTAGATAAAATATTTTTATTATATATTCTCGTGTTACGAACAACAACACTTGGACATAAATTTTCCTGAAATATTTTTCATAATTTTGTATGCTTTTTATTACATGTATTGTAAAGCATACATAGATATAGAAGTTTAGGCAATGGCAACAACACAAAAAACATTTTTTCCATCCTTAAATTTATTTTTTTAGGATTTATTTCTATTTCTTTTGAATGACCTGAATAATAATAGAATTATTTTTTAGTTTTTTAGAATTTTTTAGTATATATGATCCTCGATTTCCACGGGAATGTATACATAATTTATAATTTTCTACGTTTTATTTTGATTTTTTTGCAAATCAATAGGACTAGTTTCAATTAACCTGGAATCCTATCGGTTAAAAAATAAAAACTTTGATACACCAGCGCAATCATTTCCATTGTTTTTATAGTATCACAACATTATATAACGTTAATGATCCAATTCCCTTGTCAAAAAAGATTTCATTTAAATGACATTTGCTGCCTGTCTATTTTTGATAGCAATACAAATATGGGTATTCCATCTAGATAAATTTCTAAAAGAAAATATGCGAAATATACCAAAAAATAAAAATAAACTTATAAAAAACAAGTGAAAATAACAATTTACTGAATGAATTGCTTAAATAATCGATATATATTGAATGAATGAAAAAAGTTTCACAAAAAAGGAACATACGAAGAAATATTTTTTGTCTGTAAATTTTTAATGATCTCTACGGTTTTTCAATGATGGGTTTTCCTCCAATTTTGCTCATTCAGAAATTTTTCCTTACCTTTAATATCTCGACCACATACACAAAATAACAGTTCGTTATCTCTTTTCCTTCTTGTGTCTGTAGGCAGACGGATAGCTATTACAAAGTCGGAACGAAACCTAATATACCCTTCTATATATATTATACATAACGGATATAAAAACTTAAATAAAAAACGAAAAATTCGGCGCATTTGATGTGGCAAACTACCTGCCTCAGTATTTACTAAATGAGCGACAAACGACATTTTCATTAGTTATTTCCAATTTTTAATAATTTATGCCTTCATACGCCCTTAATTTAATTCTGACTTCATAATATAAAACAAAGGAATATTCAAACAAATCCACGTAGACGCTACGTGGACTAAGGTAATTTTCTTAGAGGAAACAATTATACATTTATGCAATTGAATTACCATGGCAACAAATGTTAATTGCATTATTATTACATTAAAATCGTATATATTTTTACCCGACTACAGCAAAGCGAAAAGGAAAGGTTATGTTTTTAACAGTCTTTGTATGTTTGTATTTATGTACTTTCCACCATTGCGCCTAAACTATCATCCGATTTTGCGTTTCACGTGTTAAAGACTATGTGACGTCATACAAAATCCAACGTGGCGGATATAAAATGCGTAATACGCTTGCAAAAAAAATTTCACAAATGTATCGAGTTTGGTATCAAATGAAAGGTTATAATTCACAAATTCCGATAATGTATAAAAATTGTTTTTTGTAGTCGTGTTAGTTTCTTAAAATTTTGTATTATTATTGTAATAAATATTAGAATTGCAAAAAAATGATCAGGCAATAAATGCAGGTAAAATCAATTTCTAACTACTTCAAATTTTGCATTTCCCCCGTTCTCTGAATCTTCCTTAACTAACTTCCTTCCTTTTATTAGTTTACAAATAAAACTCAATAATAATTTATAATTTATTTATTTTACCAATCGTTCGTTACAACATAAAAAACCATACAAATTATACATGTATATAATAAATTTAGAAAATTTTTATATGGAAAAATTATTATCTATCATTAAAATTACGAACGTCATACATAAGGCATAGCATAAACTTTGCGTGATTCTATCGTCTCCATTTATCTATCAACCTACGTACTACCAATAATATTATAAAATGTATTCAGATAGCTTTTTTAGTAGAAGTGTATTATATCACTCGTTAGGTAGGTACAGAGAAAACCGTCAATATAAACGATCCCCTTTATAATATCATACCGGTCTTCATCATTGTCGACATAGAAAACTTGGATCATATAGCGAACAATAGTACTAAACTCATAAATCAGACACCAAACAACCATCATTTTTCCAAAAACGGTTAGGCTTAGAAAATGTTAATTTTTTATGAAAGAGATAATCGATCTTAACTCAAAACAAGTTATGTAACAACTATCTGAGTTAATTGTTTAATACCCAGTATATACTGAGTTTATGGAAAAATTTACCAAACAAAAGTTTATTGTTTATTTTAAAAAGAACATTTTTTGTTATAAAATTTTAGTAATATCTCTTACGGATTCAAAGATAGGCAGTTTTGCCCATTTTGCCCAATCATGATCCAATTGTACCCATTAACGAACTTGACCTTACTTTTTTGCTCTCGAAAATTTCAGTTCGTCATTCCTTTTCGTTCTTGAGTTATCGTGTTCGCGGACAGACGGACAGATAGACTGACAGAAAGATGGACGGACATGCGGAAATGGACTAATTAGATAATTTTATGAACACCAATAACCAAATTTTTTTTCTGCGATCAATGTTTTCAAGCATTACAAAGTCGGAACTAAACTTAATATACCTTGTATATTTACAAATATATTGGGTATAAAAAATATGTTAAACAAGATATATCTTACAGAAAGCATTTTAGTCATGAAGCTAATCTATTTTAAATGTTTAATATGAGCAACATTTTGACAATAAAAAATACGAGAAAGATATGCGCAATAGAAAAATATTGGGAATAAAAAGATAATTTGTGGGTTACAGGAGAGAAACAAAAGCGTGAAATACATATTGTTAGACAAAATGGGGTCAAGGCGAAATATCATATTTCTCTTGTGATATCAACCCTCAGCTATCTAGGTATTAACAAGTTTTGGTTTGAGAAAACCTTGCCCATAGCTTTTATGTCCGTCAGATTATTTTAATTAAACCTGGTATTATTTAACATATTTATATCGAACTGATATAGATGTTTTATTAAACAATTTCCCAGTTTACTATGGCTGTATATCTACCACGTTTTTTTTCAATATCTAGAATCTGTTCCTACAGACGCTTATGCATTTTATTTGGACAATAAGCATATATGTTACATCTATAACAGGTTTCACTGTATATACATTTGATAGCAATAGTCCGTTCATGCATACCCTAAATTATTCATGTAATATCGAATAGGAGGTATATAATATATATATATATATATATATATATATATATATATATATATATATATAAATATATATATATATACATACATATATTATATATATATACTTAAATAATTGTATACATAGATACAGTCTTTGAACAAGAAATTATGATAACTATATTTCTTTATCATATTGATTTGATTGAAAGTACATTTTTGTTATATGTAATACAAATAAATATTATTTATTATAATAATATTCAATTGACTGTCATATATATATATATATATATATATATATATATATATATATATATATATATATAATATATAATATATAGGGCGATTCACCTTGTTTCTTAATCTATCATAGTATCTAAATTGGTTATTATCCAGAAGTTTAATAATTATAAAATATTACATTGTTTTGCACGCGTATAGGTCATATGTGTTAAATATTGAATGGGTGAAAAAAGATATTATAATAAATTAATATACTAATTTTTATAAATTACATGTTTTACAAGACCATAATGCCCTTATTGATGTAATTATGCAATTCTGCGGTGAAATAATATTTTATGCAATATAAATAAATACGTTTCCTCCCTTAAGAGATGTACAGCATTATTAACCTAAGTAGCATAAGTGTCGTACCTCATTGGTATCTTTTGTGCACTATAAAGTAGGTATTTGTAACCTTTTCGTCATCGCCACCCAGGCATATTAAACTGTTTCCTATTCCCTGAGTCTTTTGAGTTAGTCATCAAAAGTGGATGAAATCTATTTTCTAGGTATTACCAGATATGTAACTGTCCATGGGAATATATATATATATATATATATATATATATATATATATATAGTAATAATTTCAACATAGAAGTATAATCATGTCTAAAAAACATTTCAAATCACAAGCTACTCTTGGATTATGTCTGTCCCACTATATATACATATATATATATATATATATATATATATATATATATATATATATATAGTGGGACAGACATAATCCAAGAGTAGCTTGTGATTTGAAATGTTTTTTAGACATGATTATACTTCTATGTTGAAATTATTACTATTTATTATGCAAGAATTAATTTCAATTTTCAGTAACCTATTTATTAACCCGACTTCAAAAAGGATAGTTCTCAATTCGTCAGTTTTTTTTTTTTAACCCGACTTCACAAAGGAGGATGGTTCTCAATTCGTCAGTATTTTTTTTATATTTTTTTTAATGTGTTTCACCTCAGAAATCCGTCATGTATGAACCGATTTTGAATTTTTTTTTGTTTTAAAGGGTTTTGTTTCCCATTGGTCCCATTGGCACCAAATCGCATTCTGATGAGGGGATCCCCGGGAAAATCCTCATTTTATATGTGATAACCGATTTCTGCGAAATTTTTTTTTTTAAGGGTTAACTCATTCATAATGGGAAAATAAGAAAAAATTTTTTAAAAACCAACTTCAAAAAAATTTTTTACAAAACAAAACCGACCCCAAAAAAAAATTTTTACAAAAGAAAAAACAAAATGCATGTAAAAAAAAACTGAAAATCTGTTATGAAAAAATGCACTAAAAATTAAAAAAAAAACGGATAAGAAAAATGTGTTATAAAAAAATGCACTAAAAGTTAGTAGGTTTACTTGGTCTACCCATATTTAGACAAATAAAATAAGTTATAGAACTTCAAAGTCACTAAAAAGCGAGAAATAAAAAATAATTTGGCAGAATGGAAACCCGACTTCAAAAATCTAATATTCTAAAACAAAAAATGCACTAAAAAGTAAAAAAATAATTGCATATTCTTGTGCCAATTTATGTTCACCTAAGCAAAAATTTTTAAATATATATGTACAACTATTGTTATTTTTGGTGTCGGTGTCAGCATAGAGAAATTCACATAAATTTTGGACACCGCCTCCAAGAATAACAATAATTGTACATATATATTTAAAAATTTTTGCTTAGGTGAACTAAAATTGGCACAAGAATATGAAATTATTTTTTTACTTTTTAGTGCATTTTTTGTTTTAGAATATTTGATTTTTGAAGTCGGGTTTCCATTTTGTCATAATATTTTTTATCTACGTAGTGTCCATTCAAATAGTGTTTGGAGGACTATAGCTATATGCGATATAATGTAACCTAGTTACTGCCCACTAAAAGGTAGACCATTCCCTTGTTAATATGATGGTAATCTTTATATGTTCAAAAAATGTAATGAGATTTACGTTGTAATTGAAAAAAACTTTGTATTATTCTACATTGTAAAAATCACCCCATATAAAATGATTATTTGAAGGGCTGCTGTTTTACATTATTTGACTTACATAGTATATTATGGTCAAGTGGATTGAAGAGTTGTGCTAAAGTTTGTGCTTGCTTGCTTGCTTGCTGCATATTTCATCCTACGCTTTTGCCTCTTGTTTACTTGTTTGTTTGTTGGATGATGACACGACTGACTAACTAACTACAACGCCATTGTATAACATTTATACTTACTATAACTATATCTACTCACTGATGTTGGAAAGCAAACATATATTGGTGGTGCTGCAGTGCAGAAATTGTCTGCAGAAAACGCCAATGTTCGTACATAACGTTTTAACATCATCAAGTTAAAACCACACAATATACTATTTTCTATTCTTATTCAACTTCTGTTCAAAATTCAAGATCTTCACTATTAAACTTTCCAATACGGTGTGCTACAACAACACAAAATGACAATGCTAGACCTATTAATATGTATATAAATGATGTTACAACGTCTTACTCGTAGTCTCGAAAAATATAACTCGAAAAGTGACCAAACATTTCATAAAATCCAAACTGTCAGAAACATTCTATACCTTTACGAAAAATTAATTTTGTTAGATATTGCAGGTGCGTTTTTAAACCGTAAGAAGGTAATTAAGGACGTACCACCAGCACTGTGTTATGCAATCAGCACAACAAACCGGTGTGATGCACAAATATATTAACACACTTATACAACATGTAGACAAATACACAGTTCACATATACAAAATAATGTTGATTTAAAGAAAATAAATAATTTAAACTTTTATATTTCGAAAACAAAACGGTGACACACGATTTTTTTTTAAAATTTATATAATAAATATTTAGCTTTACTCTCATAGTTTTTTTTTTAAATTCTGTCGATTATTTTTTCTAATACAACTGATAATATTTGGATAATAGTTGGACCGGCATGCAGTTTTACATGCTTCTAATGAGAGAGAGTGAGAGAGAAGGATAGCTTTGATATTAATTATATTGCGTTCTAAACGGTCAAAAATTCTGAAACTTTATTAGAAAATTTATTAGAAAACATTATTTTTAGCCTGTGAAAAAAAATGAGCAAAATCTGTCGAAAAGTGGTTGTATGTTGATACATCCTTAATCAAGAATAGCTAATTAAATCATAAAACTACAATACAAGCATTGTTGTAAAGCGTCAAATAGCCAGGCTATTTGTATATCATTAGAAACTTAAAGTCTGGTCATTCATCAAATCCTATATATAATCAATGTAACGAAAATGCTTCCGAATTCGAAGAAGAACCAATGTCATCTTCAACAGACAAATAATGTATATTGATATTACCCTAAAGGGCTAGATTCAACATAAAAATGTGAGGTATGAAATGTGGTATCTATTTTATTATTTTAACCACTTCCATTGACTTTTTACAAGCTACGTGGTTACCCAATCATTTTATTTCGACCACTATTCCAATCGACGCAATTAACGTTGAAGTTTTTCTTCTTTAAAATGCGTTACGAGACAAAAGGTTATTTATGACACTGAACACAGCGTACGACTGGATAGTACTTGTTCATTTTATGTACAGAAAATTAAATTTCGTGAATTAAATTTTATTGAAACAATTGAATGAAGTGTAGGACATGAAATACTCATATCAAACATAGTTGAAATTTGTTTATTGTTAGTACTAATATTAAAGTATAAGCAAATGTTGTCTTGATCGCATTCGTACGCTTGATGGCTCTTTCTAAACACGGGAATATTGTCTCAAACTCTTTCAAAACATTTCGATATATTTACTAAAACTTACACAAGTTCAACAAAGTATAAAGAAGCTTTACTAAAGTATGCCATTATTACTATTTTTAATATTATGATTATTATTATTATTTCTAAATGAGAGGAAAAGAAAACAAGAAAAACTATAAACAATTCTACGATTCTTCTCATATTTTTCATAAACAGCAACAACAACAAGCATGCCATCTAATGTTTTATTTATTAAAAAATATTTAAATTGACCTCGCATCATTATTGTATATAAAAGGAATATAATTTTTCAAGAATATTTTATTTACGAACGAAAAATAGGAATGAAAAAAAAAAATAGAGAAAATAAAGCAACGTTTTACGTAATCAACGTAAATCCATATGAAAAGACAAAAGGCTCCTCTTTAATAGAGATCTTGACGAACTTTTTAAATAATAAGAAATCTTTTCATATAAGATTTTATATATTAAAAGAGTCTTATCAGCAAAAAACAGTCCAATGAACACAAGACAAATATAGAAGAGACACGCCCGCCCGCGCGTTCGTTTATTTTCGACAAGATATGTACCACTTGCAGTTGTGCTATGTTATGTGCATGATTGTGCTATCCGAACTTAACTATTTCTACTATCAGTTTAAGTTTCAAATCTTTGTTACATAACACTATAGTATTATTATTGTTGTATTCAGACACTACTGTTCAAAATATTTATGTCAATGGACAAATTTGAATATTTTCTCGGAAACAGACACAGTTTTTAAACTAAACGAAATAGACACACTTAAAAAAGACTAAATCAAACATGTCTTGGAGAATAGTCATGTCTTGTCAACAGTTCCATGCGTCAGTGCTGCACGTTTCGGATACAACAGCAAATACAACAGCAAAGCATACAGATAAGTAGCATTACCGATGCCTTGGCAACAATTACAACTACTCTATCAAATAATAAAAGTTCAAATCAATTAACTTCAAATTTTAGTTTTTTTGCAAAACCGAGTATTGATTCCTTTATAAATAAAATCACTATTCTGGACATTTCGGTTCCAGAAAATATTATACAGTTTATTGTCGATACTCAACATTTAGTTGATATTAATTTTTTACCTATAGACGTTCTTTTGAAATCTTTAATCAATAGGTGTGCTTCGAACGCACAAACATTTTGGTCTACTTGTTTGGCTGACTCTTTGTCTTGGCAAAATATTAAACATAATTTATTACAAGTTTATATTCCACCTTTGACTAAACAGATATTAATTGATAGATTAGTCCGGCGAAATCAACCTGACACTGAAAAATTTTCGACATTTGTTCCTTCAATAATAAAATTCGCGAACATCCTACTTAATGATTCATCTGAATCCGAAATCATACAAATTATTTTTGCTCATGCCAATAATTCTGTACTATCTATTCTTGGTTTATATCAAATTCCCGAAACTTATAAAGATTTGTATCATCTAATCACTAAAATTGAGGAAATTCAAGCACGAATAACTACAACACCCGTCAGTGTAAATGTTACTTCAATTCAAAATACGCATAATGACTCTAAATTTTTTTGTACCTTCTGTAAAGGTACTAATCACAATTTTAAATATTGTTTTAAAAGAAAGAGGGATAATATAAATGTTAGTACTACGGTTCCAAAAAACTCGCAATAGACCCCAAGTTTCTTATTAATGATGTTATTTTAAATTATACTATTTTACCCCTACAAACCATTTTCATTCAAGGTTATCCTTTATTAACACTTTTTGATTCCGGTGCTACTGTTAATGCTATTAAAACTGCGACTTTTAACAAGTTAAAATCTAACAATAGAAACATCGTCACCGAATCAATTGATAAAACTATTTCTTTGCCGGGAAATAATTTTTTAAAATGTAATTTAACTGCGAAACTTCATTTTAAATTGGGTAATTTTTCATGGACTCAAACTTTTTTTATAGTAGATTCATTACCGTTTGAGGTAATTTTAGGTGTTGCCACACTTAAAGATTGCAACATCATTTTGGACTTCTTTAAGTCGACGATCAAATTTTATTTTCGTCCTAATGTTGAAATACCGTTTTCGGGTTTTTGTAATAATAATCGAATTATTAATACCATTGTCGAAGCGAAGGTAAATCTTAATAGCAAACAAACCAAAGTGTTGCAAACACTTCTTCAAAACTTTGAATCGATTTTTTCTGACGTTCCTGGTCTTGCCAAGGGTTTTGAATATAAAATTAAGTTAATCGATAACATTCCGGTTTGTAAAGCTCCTTACTATCTGGCACCCGATAAAGCCAAACTTTTGGACGAGCATGTTCAAGAGCTTGTTACACAAGGGGTACTTTCTCCTTCGAACTCTAATTATAGCTCACCCGTCTTCTTTGTTAAAAAGAAAGACGATTCTTATCGGTTAGTCGCTGACTATAGGTTTGTTAACAAACATATAGAGTTTGATCCGATGAGTTCAGCCAGTATGGCTCATATTTTCGCTAGCTTAGGTAATTCGAAAGTATTTACACTCCTCGACATGAAATCCAGTTTTCATCAGATAAAATTATCAGATGACTCGAAACATGTCACCGCGATCGTCACACAATATGGTCTGTTTGAGTACAATACCATGCCTTTCGGGCTAAAGGTGGCTAGTCAATCATTAGCTCGTTTTTTAAATTCCAGTCTCGCAGAATTTCGTCATAAATTTCTTCTTATTTATTATGACGATTTAATTGTACATTCACCCGACATTGAATCACATTTAAATCACCTGAATCTCTTGTTCACTAAAATAAAGTCTATCGGTATCACTATTAATCCTTCTAAGGCTCGATTTTGTATGTCGAGGGTACGTTTGTTGGGTAGCGTAATATCCGCTGAGGGACGCTTTATAGACCCTATTAAGGTGCAAGCAATCAATGACATGCCAACTCCAAAAAACGTCAAAGAAGTTATGCGTCTAGTTGGGGCTGCGGCTTTTTACTCCCGCTATATTCCCATGTTCAGTCAGATTGTAGCTCCGTTAAACGATTTAAAAAAGAAAGGTGTAAGGTTCAAAATTACTAAGGTTCATCTTGATGCAATCTCTACTTTAAAAAAATCTTTAGTAAGTGCGCCTGTCTTAAAACATCCTAATTTTGACAAACCTTTTGTGCTACAAACTGACGGATCAGCTACTGGTCTGGGCGCGGTATTACTTCAAAAATATGATGACGGTTTGCACCCCATTATGTACTGTTCTCGAAAATTGAATCCAGCCGAATTAAAATATAACAGTCATGAATTAGAACTTCTCGCAGTAGTAACGGCCCTAGATAAATTTAAAGATTTTTTAACCGACCGCAAGTTTACTCTACAGACTGATTGCAGGTCGTTATTGTGGATTTTTAATACCCCCAATAAATTTAATAAATTATCTAGGTGGATCCTTAAAATTTCGAGATATGACTTTACCCCGGAACATATTAAGGGCAAATTGAACAATATGGCCGATTTTCTATCTAGGTTATATGAAACTGACCATTTAATAGTGAACAAATTTACTAATTCAAATCAAGATTCAGGCAAAAATTTCATTAAAATTAAAGAGTTGCATAGCAATGATCCAGGTTATGCAAACCTTTTAAAAAAGATAACCAATACTTTGGATCAAACTGACTTAGAATCGGTGAATGAAGAAATCAGGAACAATGCGCAACTGAACTTTATTAACGTTTTAGCTAATACAAATTTTGATTACCTTTCTGTTAAAAGCGAGCAACGTAACTCTCCCGAATGTAAAATCATTTATCAAAACCTTAAGGCTCAGATGAATGTCCCTAATTTTTGCATAAAGGATGGGTTAATATATAAGTTCGTCGGAAAGAATCGACTAAAACGTATATTTTTACCTGATAATTTACTCGACTATGTTCTTCGATATTATCATGATTCCAAGTATGCTGCGCATAATTCAGTAATTAAAACATTCCGTGAAATTAGTAAAATATTTTACTATAAAAACCTCTATGCGAAAGTAAGGGACTATGTCAGAACCTGTAAAGTGTGCCAGGCTATAAGGCCATATACACGTAACGATAGGGTTCAGTTGAGTAGTTCCGTGCCGGAGTATACCCTACATACTTTGTACGTCGACTTTATCGGTCCTATTATTAGATCAAGTGAAGGTTTTAAATATATTTTTTCTGTTGTAGATGGATTTTCAAAATTTGCTTTCGCCTTTCCATGTAAAAGGCAGACCAGTGACGTTGCCATTTCACTGATACAGAATATTTTTCTGCAAAATGGATATCCGACGGTTGTTGTAGCCGACAACGGACCAGCCTTTGCGTCGATCAAGTGGAAAACCTTCTTATTTAACAATGGTATTAGAGCTGCCTACTGTTCGAGCTATACACCATCTTCGAACAAGAGCGAGTGCCTCAATCGACAGATAAAATATAATTTAGGATGCATTCTCAAGGAATATTCTGTACAACATAAAAATTGGTCTAAATTTTTGAGTTTTGTAATTTTCAATTACAATAACTCCTACAAAAATACAATCGACTCAACACCAGCTGAAGTTTATTTTGGTAGAAAGTTATTGACCCCGTTTGTGATTATAAACGAATTAACTGAGTTAATCACGAGTTCTGCTAAACCATCACAAGCACATATACAAGATGCGTTAAAGATTGCTCACCAACAACGAGTCAACCAGACTTTAAATAAACCAACGCTGTCTAAATATAAAGTGGGTCAATTGGTCATGGTTAAAAACTTGGCCCCGAATATGAACAAGAATATCGCACCTAAATTCGCTTCAAAATTCAATGGACCGTACAAGATAATAAAGTTCACTACACCAACTTCAGTTAGGCTAAAAGCTCCAAAATCCAATAAGAAAACCTTCGGCATGTCGATATACAACATTCGGCCATACTATCTCAGAGGATATCAAGGGAATGGTAACGTTACTGCATCCTAATTAAACATCTAAATGTATTTGAATCTTCACGTCTAATCCACATTTGTAAGATTTTTCATTCATCTATTCATGTCATTCTTGTTTTAATATTCTCCAATTAGCATGTCGCTAATTTTTTTGGCCCCCTGGAGTGGAGAATAATTTTTTTTAATACTCCACTGTATAAAAATTTATTATTGATATTTTTTCATATTTTTATTATTCAAAGAATTTATATAATTATTGCCTTATGCTAGTTGAGAATTTGCATAGTTTCAACAGGCATTTGCTTAGATTAGAAATGACTTGCGTATATACGAGCTTACTTCAATGTTTCAGCACAGATTTAAAGTTAGTTACAGAAGGTACTTCGCTCAGTCTAATTACCAAAAGTATTTCTCTCAGTAGAGTCACACAAAAAAATAGTTACAAAAATTAGTTGATTCACATCAATTAATTAGATGGTATTTAAAAATTTTATTTCTTCAATTTACAAGTTGAATATTTTTTTTATGGATTGTGCTGAAATATCGAATGGGCGAATTAATGGTTTCTATCTGATTGTATCTAAGTATATTTTTTTTTTGTATAATTTATTTAATTCACTATTCAAAACTTGTGGTCTCTCAAACTTGTAACAATTCAATACACATTCAATACACACTTTTGGTGTACAATTTATATTTTATGTGAATATGCATTGACGTTTTCAATTTATATCTATATTGTTTGTATACGCTTGGTTTTTTTTTGGCCGTGTATTTTTTCTTTACAGAAGCGTAATGTCTCTTTATATATACAAGTATGTATCTGAATTAAATTTGTAATCCATATTTATATTTTGCAAATCAGACATATTTGAACATATTTTTTTTTACTGTAGTTTTCTTTTACTATAATTCAATTTAGCACATATTCACGTAATCTTTGTTTTAATAACTTGTACAACCAATGTTAGTGTTCTAAGGATAGTTGTACTATCGTGTATTACATTAGAAATTATTTATTTCAAATATATATTTTATTTTAAAATATATTTGTTTTGTTCCCGTTTTTGTACCTTTTATTTTTTTTTTAGATTCGAATCACTTGTCGATAACTAAGACACTTACTGGATAGTAAAGATCTTACTACCTCTATATTATCTTTTTAAATGGGCCCAGCTTTTATTGAAAGACTTTCGGTTCAACGTGTTATCTTTTTTTATATTTACGTGTATGGCGTTAGGACCGATCGTTTTCTAATTTTCATAATTCCACATACAATACTCTGCTTTGGATTTTTTTTCTAAAGTACCGTATATTTAGTTTTCATTATTTTTTTTAAAAATACATCATAATAACACTTTTAATTCATAAATTCCTAAATTAATTTAATTTCATATTTATGAAAATAATTGATAATTCAATTATTTTCTATAAAGTGTTTAGTTTTTTTTAAAAAAAAAAAAAAAAAAAAAACTAAACACCATTTTTTTTTTTTTACATACACAGTCTATTAAAGGTTATTGAATAAAGCGCGATAAGATAATAGTATAAAAGGAAGTCGCCATCCGCGTTTGTTTGTATATATATCCGGTAACTCCTTCTAAACCACGGAACGGATTTTGAAGCAGTTTTTACCATTATAGTACATCCTAATTAAAATTTCGTATGTGTAAATAATAAAGATATTTCGGAACCATGTCGCAAAAAAATTTACTTTCATGGCTTACGTATTTAATTTTAAGTTAATACACCAAAGTTACATATCACCTTAGTTACATATTATACACAAGTAACAAAATTTTTTTTAAACTCTCACATGTGAGGTGTTGTAATAGTGTGGACATAACCATATATTTGGCTGTTGTATGTTATCGATTCTCCGGTTAATGGGCTCAAATCAAAGTGTAGTAATAGTATTGTATATACATTATTACCGCTTTATCTTTCGTATCAAGTTAATATCTGGTATCTATTTAACTTTTCTTTGGAACATGGAAGAGTGTTGGAGTTTTCTCTTCTTCAATCATTGGTCAATCTGATGAAGCAGTACCAGCGGAATCTGCTCTTTTAATACAAAAATAGTTGGTGCATGTATATATGTTAACAAAAAACATGCTTTTACCTGCTTTTGTACTCAATGAGCAGTAAACAAATTTATCCGGGTCAACTAGTGAACTATATAAAACAAGCATATCAATCACATTTAAGAATCGTTTTGCTTTTTTAAGTGTTACTAAAAAGTAACCATTTCCTCATTTCAAATATTGTTTTACTTTTTGAGAAACTGTCAAACTGTCTACTAATTTTGAACAGTAGTGTACAAATATATATTTGTCTCTCGCAATCTTTTATATATTATAGTTGTGAACGCAATATCACTTAATCCTAAGTACTTTACAAAGACCAACTAGATTACAATATAAATGTTTTCTATTGTGATTGTAATACAGTGACTTCAATCATTTTAAGGGGCTACCTAGATTCAAATAGTCACAATACGCAATATCTTCCAGGACGTTGTCTAATTGATTTCTCCTAGAAATGGCTTGCATAAAAATTTTTCCCGATTTTGTCCATTAACGAACTTGATCTTACATTTTAGCTCTCTGCTCGTTATTTCTTCCCATTTTTGAGTTAACGAGTTTGCGGATAGACATGCCGAAATGAGCTATTCTCAAAAATGGAAAGAAATAACGAGCTGAGAGTTAAAAATTAAGATCAAGTTCGTTAGTGGACAAAATCATATGGACAATGCCGAAATGAGCTAAGAAGGTGATTTTATGAACACCAATACCAATAATTTGTTTTCTACGACCAATATTCTCAACCGTTACGGAACTAAACTTAATGTACATTTTATACATACAGAGTATAAAAAAAACCGATATTAGGCAAAATGGCTATCAGTTTATTCATAAGCATGGGAATTATTTCAGAACATTATAAAATTGTGTATATTCCGGCTATGTTGTAACATTGCCTTCCAGCTAATGTTCCATTTTGTAACACTTGTAGGCAGCTCTTTGGTACTTTTACTTTATTATTCAATAACACCATGTCCGAATTTCAAACATGAACGACCATTGTAAAAGTATCGTATTACTAGAATAAATTCTTTAAGTATCATATTCTGTTTCATAATCGATCTAACAACAAAGCCTAATTATGAAATATCAACCGAAAAAGTTTTTAAATAACCAATTAATGTATCTAACCTGGGGTATGTGTTTTAAACAAAAAAAAATTAATATATTCATATATTGTTATCATGATTATCCATGTTAAAATGTAGGTGGTAAAAATGTCATAAATCATGACAAACCACAATGTTTAAAAAATAAAAAACCACTCAAGTGCGAGTCGGAGGGTTTCGTATTTAAAATAGTAATGTAAATAAGTTTTATAAATTTAACTCTAAACAGGTTTTTATTTTCTTTAGGTGTTTCGTATGCAATTTCGTATGCAATAAAACCAATCAAATCAATCAACTTTAAGGTTCTTTAATTCTGTTTGAAAACTTAATTTAATTTTTCCTGTAAACTTCAAATAATATTAAATCAGAATTTATTCAGATTTTTGGCTCGATAACTAACGGGAAGATAAGTCGATTTTTGTATATTTTTAGCCAATATTTAAAAGCTAGGTGCAAACAAATCCCTTTTCTATGACACCCAACTTGTCGTAGTGACCCCTATTTCAGCATTCAACATTCATTAACATCCATTTTCAATTACCATAAAGTTATTTTCAGGTTTATTTTATTTTAGATAGATAGGTACGGACAGTTTCTTTGCCAAACTGTTTCAAACTTGTACCAAACCTTTGATCGATTGCATAAGAGCTGTGACAGAAGAACAGATGAACGGACGGACGAAGTCGCACTATAAAAGAACCTTTTTTTTACCATTTTGGTACGGAATCTTAAAAACACAAATACTACAACATAGAACTAACCACCACCGCTCGCTCGATATAATTATCATAATAACACATTGCGTTAGTTAACAACTTTGTCCGTCTATCAAATGTTTTCTTATCAGAACACCGGATGACATAATGTCTTTTTTTAAAAAAAAAGCTAACTAGAATTAAGTGGTCTTTAGATAAACTTTATAGTTGTATGATGGTTTTTCATTCATAATGAAGTTATTATCTAACCAAGATTTTTCATTTACAAATGAAGTTAATTTAACAAAACGTATTTTTTTAGATAAATTAATTAAGTTTGTTTTTTTATAAAGATTTTTACTTTAAATAATACACTGCTATTAGTGCTAAATACATAGGATGAGAAAATGAAGAAATATTGCATCACATCAATCAAATCGCTCTCATTGGCTGATTTAATACTGTAAATCGGACTTAGTAGACGGAAATGTTTTGTTTTGTATTGTACTGTGTGATTCAAGAACATTGCGCCAACACTCATTCATTGTATTTATTACACATGTTTAGTTTTTAAATATTTGACGTATAGTAAATGAAACAAATAAATAAATAAGCAAGTAATCATCAATAGAATTATATTCTATCGCTAAGCGATAAAAATTGTGGCAGTAATCAGCCATCACAATAAATAACTTTCGGGCGTTGCGATTTCATTAAAGCAAACTAAATAGATGATACCAGTCCAAGTGGCCGAACGGTCTAAGGCGTTATATCTGCGCAGTATGCCTACTTGAAAACTGAGAGGTTATGGGTTCGAATCCCTACAACGACAGTTTGTCAATTATTAAGAAACAAAAAAGGACGGTTAATTGACTAAACTGTCGGCGTATGGACAAGAACGAAGTGACCGGCTATGATTGAGAAGGTTTTCTGCAGTTTCCTGCACGAACTCCAGATGAATATCGGCATAGTTCCTATCATAGTCGGCTGCAACCGCATATCCTACCAATTCCTAGCCTATACACAAAAATTCCTTCCACTCCACTCACATCCTCACATGTTTAGGCATCACAATGGACCTTATGGTCGAAGTGTAACTCGTCCAGGGCAGCCTCTACAATCTATCTATCTAGCGCTTTACACTTTACCGTTCTAAATAATATTTATGATAACTCTTCTTCTAAAACAGGTACCGACTAAAAACTACTGATTTCTAAAAACCTAATATGATGATTTCGAATACCGTGAAATTGTTTCGACCGATGCCTATTTGATGAATACTTTTAAGTAAATTATGTTGAAAAATATTGAGACAATATCTCAGAATATATTATCACCATATTTAGGCGTCTAAACTATATGTTTATATAGGGTTAAGTTGGAAAGATGAAGATTAATTTGTGCTAGAAAACTAATTGTAAACACAATTATTATCCAATGTTTGATTAAAATTTGAATAAATATTATACAAGGAGTATTACTGTCCGAGTGATCGATCTGAAAAAGGCACTTCGAACCTGACGGTGGAAAGTCGTAAATATTGAACGTGAATAAAATAAATATCCAATGAAGTAATCATCAGAAATAACATAGACAAAGATTTCGCCAGATTTTTAGGAGCCTATCATTTTCAATACACATGTTTTTTATCTCGATTTCCAAGATGTACAATTCATTCTTAAGATATTTTTAACACGATATATAATAATGGAATAGAAGTACCCTGTATTAAATTTTAGGAAGACCACTATAAGTGAGACCTATAAGTGATCTTTTTTAAATGGGATTTACACCTCTTTGTATGGTACTTATACTAATTAATTTATACGCCTGTAAAATTTGAATGAAAATACAAAAAAAATTAATAATTAAAATTATATTTGTGTCATAAATCACCCATTGCTTCTCAATAGGAAGACCCACACATGTTTACCAATTAATTTTGATGTATACTTTTAAATTAAGTGTTAACAGATTTTATTAATAAAAATTTACTATACTATAAAAACAAAATAATTTTTTATGTAATTTAAAATTGATAAGAAATCTAAACAAATGTTTTATTTTCTTTTTTCTACACAGAATAAAATTATAGTTTAATATAATTTGACATGTATCAGATACACCGACATGAATGTGCGTATGTGTGTTTTAAATAATTATTTCCAGCATTACCTTGAAACTATTAGGGGATATAAAATTTTTAATACCTACATATAATGTTTTTAAGGAGGTTTTGGTTATATAATATTTTTATATTTGATATTTTTATTGCAGTAGTAGTGTGGAAGACACTCCTGAAAATAAAACCTGGTTCATATATAACTTATTTTGACTGATGTCATGTGAGTCTTTGATCTATAAGAATGGGAACCCTTGCCAGTGTCCTCTTAAAACGAAGAACGAATAAAACATTCAAATTTTAAAATTCCATTAAATTTTTTAATCAATTCCCATAGGCAGGGCATGAAAAAAATTTGAAACATAGAGTTTAGTATTAAGAGAGTTACTGAATGAAACAAGTTCAGCTGTTATCTAGCTTTAAGTTTTTTGTAGAGGAACGAGCTATTTGTGTAGATTATAAATTTTTTGGCAATTAATTTGAATCCGTCTTTTAACAAGTGGTAATAACAACCTACAGAGATAGTTGCTAAAATACCCGGTATATACTGCATTTATGAAAAAAGTTTCAAACAAAAGCTATTTATTTTAAAAAAGGGACAATTTTTTCTATCTCCACCGGTTTTCTGCTCTGCGGGCGGAAATAAGGTCTGATTTTGCCCATTCAATATATCTCTCGATACTCGATACATCTTTTCATTTTTGAGTTTTCGTGTCCACGGACAGGCAGACAGACAGACAGATGTACAGACTGGCGAACAGACCGATGGACAAACAGGCGGACATGTGAAAATGAACAAATTAGGTTATTTTATGAACACCTACAGCAAAAAATTTCTGAGATCAGTATTTTCAACCGTTACACAGTCGAAACTAAACTTATAAACCCTGGTAGGCATATATCATATATACGGGGTATAAAAAAGCACTTTTGGGTTCTGATTTGAATTATATTTTATCTCAAAAACAAAGATTTCCTTGAGCAATTCATATAAAATTCCGCTATTTTATTGTTTGTGTTAGGAATTCACGGTTATATAATATTTCCTTTACCGTTT